>JAWNNQ010000900.1:0-246782 GCA_035044765.1 Leucophenga montana | reverse complement strand
GCTAGGTACACAACTTGAAACTTCATGTGAATTGTATTAAGAGAGAATCTCATCTCTATCATTATTGAACGTGTTCGGAACAAAGCATGCATACACCATTCGTTAGCCCAATTCTAACTCCATGAATTTTACTGAAGATTTTGTATGAACTTTAATGAATTCAAGTTTTCAAACCACGTTTACCACTCATGAACTCTGCCACTGCATAAACAATCATCACCATAAACTTGATTTTTAAATTTCGGTTAAAGTATTACTTACTTACTAATTTATATGGCACTACAACTGTATATCGGTCATGGCCGCACGAATGATGGCGCTCCCAAAGAGGTTTAGCCAACTACTGTTCTGAAATATAAATAAGGCCGATCAGGACATATGGTTGCAACGTATGGTCCCACGTAAGATCGATCGTCCGTCGTAAACCTTCAGTGCCATAGCTTCCAAATTCATCCGAATATGATGACTAGCTCAGTTTATCCGCTGGAATTATATTCTAGTCAGGGTCCGTTGTGAAGCCATTCGAATTGAGTCAGAAGTGAGCAAAATTTTGCGATAAAAAAGTGAATTGACTTTCAACCGATCAAGCTTCCAATTTTTTTTAAATGAAGTCTTTACATGACTATTTGAGAAACAATGTATGCAATCGGCTTTTCAATAAACGAAAAATATACTTACCCTTTAAAAAACACCGTCAAATAGGACCAGGTATTATTAGTACATTTGTCATTTGTGAATTTTGTAACACTGAAAACGTTTTCACTGAAAAGCTGAAGTAGACGCGGAGCAACGAATCAAAAGCCGCCAATTTTTTTCAACGCTTGTAATTACTCCATTCACAAATATGGAGCACATGCTGCCGTACATACTCAATGGAAGCGATAATTTATTAAACGCTTTAGGTAAGCTTATTATTGAATGATATACAGGATTTACCTAAACAAAACAAATTTCTTTTTCTAAGATGAGGGACTTCAAAAAGCTTTTATGTTTGAAGACAATGACGAAGAGGAAGATGCGTTCGATCCGTGCGACGGCTATAAATATGAAAGTAAGGAGGATGCCAAGCTCGTTGGTGACAATATCTGCAATAATGGCGCTGCAGTACCGGCAACAAAAAATTGTGCTAAAAAAGCACAGCAGCCGCAAACTGATCCGTTGACAGAAATGCCGCCGCAACAATTTGAAACCAACAACAATTGCGCTAACAATGAAAATCTCAAAGAAATCTATAATGGTAATCATTCGGAGCAGCGCTACCAACAGGTATCTGCTGCAAAACGTGAAAATACAGTTCCCGTTGAGGCCGCTGCCTCAATACGCCGTAAAGTCGAAAAAGATGGTAAATTTGTCGAGATCAACACATCAGAGAAAAAAAATGCTGACAGCAATCAGCCATAAACAGAACTCGCAGTTATTTTTGATGAAAATGGTAAACGTGTGACGGAGTTCTGTATTGTGCCGGTGATCCTTATTTGTAAGGGATTGTGGTTGGCTAAAGCGCGGATTTCGATTCATGTACGTTTCTTGTAAAAGTTAGAGAATAATAAATATAAATAAGAATGTTATAAGATGTTCAAAAAGTGCATTGAGCTAATTTATGACTGGGTTGAGAAAGATGGCATATTCTATTGGTAGGGTTATAGATTGTCTGGTGTTAATGGAGTGCAAGGGTGGAGCTAATGGATTGAAATTCTGTTGAGCCTGCGCGGAATATTCAAGTGAAGAAGTTTAGAAACCAGATCGTTTGAGTGCAAGTTTAGTCTTCCAAGATAGTTGGTGCGCTGTGTCGAACAATTTCTTCTGCAACCGTTGACAGTCTAAGACCTCTGTGCATTTTATTGTTTCGAACATACCAAGGTGCGTCAGTGATCTTACGGAGTGTAATGTTTTGGTAACTCTGTAAGCTGCATTTCCCCATAGCTGTATTCCATATATGTACTAACGTTACCCCCCCAGTTTTTGGGGTTGCCCCGATGCAAACCCACTGTTTATAATTTTTAATGCAAAACTTGTTTATTTAAGTCAATATCATATGCCCAGCTGTTTTACATAAATGTACTAATGGGCGTGTCTCGACCACTTTTTGGGGTAGCCGCTATAGAAACACGTTGCCCACGTATACGTTTTACAAGACGAATTGAAATTTCATGTGAGTGGTATTAAAGCCGTTCGGTTCGGTCCAAAAAATCGTTTCCTCTGGTTTATCTTCAATAATGTGATTTTGATATATAGCCGTGTTGTGCGCATCAGTGTGTATCAGGAGAATCTACCCATTTATGGTGTCCGTGTTTAAACAGAGAGACGGATATGGCTAGATCGACTCAGCTTTCGTTGCTTAAACTTAGTATACCATTGGCCTCCAGGGCAAGGTATGAAAATGCTCAAAAACGACCAGTCTGTCTGGACATGTCTACAGTCTCGTCTTGTCGAGCTGTTCTCCGATGCCTCCCTTTTGACTGTTACATACATTTGCACAAACTTCATATATCGTTGTCTTCCTGGGTACAGGCATAGGAAACTGAGTCGATTTAGCTCTGTTCGTCTGTCCGTCCATTTGTCTAGTTGTATGAAACAACAGATCTCAGCAACTACAACAACTAGAGTAACCTGGACACTTAGATTCTCCTTGACCATACGCAGTTCAAGTTTATTAAATTTTGTGGGGGCCACGCCCACAATACCGAACGCCTCTCTGCAAATCGGTACAAAACTCCGCATTAAGTATTCTAACATACAATACAAGTCTAGCCAGTCTAGCAGTAATGTGTATCAAAAAAGACGTTTACATGGATGTACCGAGAATCACTACTTCAGAAATTCATGTGCATCATTAGTTCGGTCACTATACTTAAATAAATTGGAACCGGTACAGAACTTTATACCGTTTCGGAAGCAAAACCGAAATACATTTCGGTTTTATGTACAGGGATCGGCAACATAACTTCCTTTTTTCAAAACACAATAAAACCCATTTTACGAACCAATTTATTTTATTTATTTTGTTTCTATAATATTGGTTCAATATATAAAGTAATGCGAAGGTGATGCACCAATTGTCCATACACTGAATAGGGTATGTTGACAATATCTGCCCGGCTGTTGGCCTTCTGATCTTCTAGGTTCCTTTGGCGGTTTACATAAATGTATATTTTCAAAAAACACCACAAAAAAATCGCCACTCCAAATCGCCCCTTATCGAGATGAGGCGCTCCGAAAGTATTCACTCAAAACATTCATCGATGCTCTTGAAGTGTGATCCGTTACTCCGTGCGTTACTCTTGGTACCAAAAAAGGAAGTTATGCTGCCACACCCTCTACATGTTCCAAAATATATATTAGTATTAATTATCCAATCTCAGTTGTAAAGTTGTGGCAAATAATCTAAACTCAGTATTACTTTAATATTAAATTAGCCATAAGTTTCTATTCTCAGGCTGAATAAATCTTTCTCTTGATATTGCGACTCAGTCAAGATGTTGTTATTAAATAGCGTAGTTCTCAATTCCTGGTATTGAAGTTAACAATCACTACTACTGGCTTCTTCAGGACCATAAGTCAGAATATTATGGAAACATTGATATAAAGCATTAGGATTTATTGTATTTGTTGTTCACAGTAGATATGAATAGATTTTAAATTTATAAATGGAGAAATTTGTGTAGTACATAATCAATCATAGTGGATAATCATAGATGCTTGTGTCATATCTTGTATTAAATGTTCTCCAGCAGTCTCTGGTATAATTTTAATATCATCGTTGTCGGTAGTTGTCCATTGTGCTGAAATATAAGCAGAATTGTTTGATTTTGTATAATAAACAAAAAAATATCAGGTAAATATAAGAGGAAAGGTAAACCGAAACCTAACCCTATGTGTGGAGTCCCAGATACATGGCTACCTTAATTGGACGCATCAATCACGGTGTATCAGTTATATCATGCATAGTATCAACTTGATAGTAGAGATCAGCTAATCAGTGATTTTCGTGACTGCTACTTTCAAATCACCGTGATTTTTAACTGCTGCTGCGATCGCTGTAAAAAAAAATTTCATCCATTTATTTTATTATTATTTATTATTATTAAGATAGTCGGAATCTTTGGGCTCCCACAACAGGATATGGATTCCTTACAAAAATCATGTGAATTAAGGCGGGAACAGGGTATTTTAGGTGGTCACCTGATTTGTATATATTCCAAGTGGCATATTTTCACTACAATTCTTTAGGACTAACTCCAAACTACCTGAAACCGCCATCAGTTTTTGGAATATCTTCTTTTTTGTGCCATTTTCTGGAGAGGATTAGGTTAAAATGGTACAAAAAACCATTCGAGAGTTTGGGAGATAGTCGGTATCCCTGGGCTCCAGCAGTAGGATATGGGAATTGGGGCGGGAACATGGAATTTTAAGTAGTCATCAGATTTGCACTTATTCTAGTGCCAACCATTGCTGATTGCAGCGCCCATTATCCCACATAATCCTTTCCGGGATTGACCAAGTTGCATATCCTCATTACAATTCTTTATCAATGACATCAGTTGCCACTTCACATTGATACAATATATCAGTTGAGCGATAGTCAGTGATTCAATCACGGCGACTGAAAATCACGAATCACGAATATCAGTTGATGATATGCATGATATATTACACATACACCGTGAATCACATGCAGCTAAATTACTAGAGGTCCATTAGCCTTAACGCATTCCTGTTGACGACAATGGTAAAAAATACTGCATCTCCATACAAGGAAAGGCGCGAACTTAAACATGGAACAAAACCAGCATGCCTATACCAAAAGGAAATCGGTAGAAACAGCGCTACATTCCCTGGTACCCACCGTTTAGAAAGCAATGTATCACAAAGAATACGCACTGGGACCATTCCTAGACATCTCAGCCGCATTTAATATTGTGTCAACGGAAACGATAATGCGAAACCTAAGATATGCTAACAGCCCGCTGAGTTGCAGAAGAGTCCAAGCTGAGTGGCGGACCACAACCATGACGAATGAGTGCGTATTACTCTCACCAATATAATGGAACTTAGTGATAAACGAACTGCTTAAGAAATTTCGCAGAAAGGCTCCCAAGACAACTGCATATGTTGACGATATAAGCATAATTATCACGAGCACATGTCCATCGACACCTTAAACAAAATTGCACATCAACTGGATTCCCAGCCACCGGGTCGGTAATGAAATGGAGGACAGTTTAGCAAAATAAAACGGCGGCTATATAGCAATCTGGAAGAGAACGCTTGGACCTAAGCTGGAGGTTGGTCGAAGAACACCACCTGCTGTACAATATCTCTACAGGGCTTTAATAGCTCCTGAATGGCCTCTATCAACGGCCTCACTAAAGTTCACATTGGTCTATGTGTGACCTAACCTAACCCAATGGACTTACTATGTGTGCACTGCCTTACCTTACCGATTACAATATGGAATATAAAAAAACTTAGATACGGATTACGATGTGTACGAGTGGAACGCCAGCAAATGTTATGTTTCTTACTGAGTATTCTGGATAATTACATATATATATATATATATATATATATATATATATATATATATATATATATATATATCCATCAATGTGGCCGGAATTTATATTTCAGAATCTGGTTTCAGCATGTTTCGAAATCGTGTGAAAACACGATAGCGACCTATTGGATTAGGAGTTGATTTGGATGAGCACGATTGCCGATCTTTTGAGCAGATTCCTTATGTGTGTGTGTTGCATGTGATTGAAAATGTTCGGTGGTTTTCGCTGTTTCCGTGTATGTTGTAGTTGTTTCATTGTTGCGGCGGTGTGAGCGGCGTATATTGACGCATACCGGCGTATATTTGTATATATTTATGTTATAGAAATCGGATCAATTTATCGGCTCCTGTTCACATTTTGGTTGGCAAACTATGTCAAAATCAATTTGCAACGAAAAAGTATTTTCCTTAACAACGTTTTCATTTACTTGTCCGACCTGGGGATCGGTCATAGCTTTTATATCCGGCCATCTTTTCTCGATGTACTCGTCTAAAAGAAAGAGTTTGATTTTATACTATGTATCTACATATGTACAAGGCGGACTGCAGTCAATAACAAGCTTACCCAACGTCATATTCAATTCTTCCTTTGAAGTACTCGACATGTTGCTCTTACTCAAAAATGTTAAACGAAGCAGCGGAAAGTGAATTAAACAAAAGATGCACTTTATTTTCCTGGATTTATTTTGCCTTTGCCTTTGCTTTTCTTTTCTTTTTTCTTTCTTTTTAAGACAAAATTTCCAAGAGAAAAATGTGTTCTTCTGTCTGCCGAGTTCAACGAATGACAACTTATAGAGCTGCAATACTATCGATAGTAGTTTTGAATGAATACTCGTAGCTTGAAACTATCGATACTATCGAACTTGTGCTTAAAACTATCGATACCATTCAACTTGTTTTCACAAAGTACGGTGATTGTTAATTGAAATTTTGGTTAACTCTTAACATAAGTGCGAATAATTGAATAGGAATTACTTTGGGTGGGAATGAACTAGAATCAAAAGAATTAGTACAAAATTTTCATTTTATTTATTAATGCATTTGGACTCTTTTTGCAAATATATAAATAGATGTAATCCCCCATTTAAAATGTAGAACACCCCCCCCCCCCTACCAACGTTTTTTGCATTTTGCATGAAAAACCTTTTCATTACAATCACAACCAATTTAAAATTGTATATGATGTATTTTTATGTATCGACGCTTCAAGGCGCCTGTCCCGCCTACAATTAGATGTACCAGCCAATGTACTACTGTCCACCTACGTTTCGGTTGATAGGTTTCACAAATATCTTTTTTTTCTTTAGACCTGCTAGGTACACAACTTGAAACTTCATGTGAATTGTATTAAGAGAGAATCTCATCTCTATCATTATTGAACGTGTTCGGAACAAAGCATGCATACACCATTCGTTAGCCCAATTCTAACTCCATGAATTTTACTGAAGATTTTGAATGAACTTTAATGAATTCAAGTTTTCAAACCACGTTTACCACTCATGAACTCTGCCACTGCATAAACAATCATCACCATAAACTTGATTTTTAAATTTCGGTTAAAGTATTACTTACTTACTAATTTATATGGCACTACAACTGTATATCGGTCATGGCCGCACGAATGATGGCGCTCCCAAAGAGGTTTAGCCAACTACTGTTCTGAAATATAAATAAGGCCGATCAGGACATATGGTTGCAACGTATGGTCCCACGTAAGATCGATCGTCCGTCGTAAACCTTCAGTGCCATAGCTTCCAAATTCATCCGAATATGATGACTAGCTCAGTTTATCCGCTGGAATTATATTCTAGTCAGGGTCCGTTGTGAAGCCATTCGAATTGAGTCAGAAGTGAGCAAAATTTTGCGATAAAAAAGTGAATTGACTTTCAACCGATCAAGCTTCCAATTTTTTTAAATGAAGTCTTTACATGACTATTTGAGAAACAATGTATGCAATCGGCTTTTCAATAAACGAAAAATATACTTACCCTTTAAAAAACACCGTCAAATAGGACCAGGTATTATTAGTACATTTGTCATTTGTGAATTTTGTAACACTGAAAACGTTTTCACTGAAAAGCTGAAGTAGACGCGGAGCAACGAATCAAAAGCCGCCAATTTTTTTCAACGCTTGTAATTACTCCATTCACAAATATGGAGCACATGCTGCCGTACATACTCAATGGAAGCGATAATTTATTAAACGCTTTAGGTAAGCTTATTATTGAATGATATACAGGATTTACCTAAACAAAACAAATTTCTTTTTCTAAGATGAGGGACTTCAAAAAGCTTTTATGTTTGAAGACAATGACGAAGAGGAAGATGCGTTCGATCCGTGCGACGGCTATAAATATGAAAGTAAGGAGGATGCCAAGCTCGTTGGTGACAATATCTGCAATAATGGCGCTGCAGTACCGGCAACAAAAAATTGTGCTAAAAAAGCACAGCAGCCGCAAACTGATCCGTTGACAGAAATGCCGCCGCAACAATTTGAAACCAACAACAATTGCGCTAACAATGAAAATCTCAAAGAAATCTATAATGGTAATCATTCGGAGCAGCGCTACCAACAGGTATCTGCTGCAAAACGTGAAAATACAGTTCCCGTTGAGGCCGCTGCCTCAATACGCCGTAAAGTCGAAAAAGATGGTAAATTTGTCGAGATCAACACATCAGAGAAAAAAAATGCTGACAGCAATCAGCCATAAACAGAACTCGCAGTTATTTTTGATGAAAATGGTAAACGTGTGACGGAGTTCTGTATTGTGCCGGTGATCCTTATTTGTAAGGGATTGTGGTTGGCTAAAGCGCGGATTTCGATTCATGTACGTTTCTTGTAAAAGTTAGAGAATAATAAATATAAATAAGAATGTTATAAGATGTTCAAAAAGTGCATTGAGCTAATTTATGACTGGGTTGAGAAAGATGGCATATTCTATTGGTAGGGTTATAGATTGTCTGGTGTTAATGGAGTGCAAGGGTGGAGCTAATGGATTGAAATTCTGTTGAGCCTGCGCGGAATATTCAAGTGAAGAAGTTTAGAAACCAGATCGTTTGAGTGCAAGTTTAGTCTTCCAAGATAGTTGGTGCGCTGTGTCGAACAATTTCTTCTGCAACCGTTGACAGTCTAAGACCTCTGTGTATTTTATTATTTCGAACATACCAAGCTGCGTCAGTGATCTTACGGAGTGTAATGTTTTGGTAACTCTGTAAGCTGCAGTTCCCCATAGCTGTATTCCATATATGTACTAACGTTACCCCCCCCCAGTTTTTGGGGTTGCCCCGATGCAAACCCACTGTTTATAATTTTTAATGCAAAACTTGTTTATTTAAGTCAATATCATATGCCCAGCTGTTTTACATAAATGTACTAATGGGCGTGTCTCGACCACTTTTTGGGGTAGCCGCTATAGAAACACGTTGCCCACGTATACGTTTTACAAGACGAATTGAAATTTCATGTGAGTGGTATTAAAGCGGTTCGGTTCGGTCCAAAAAATCGTTTCCTCTGGTTTATCTTCAATAATGTGATTTTGATATATAGCCGTGTTGTGCGCATCAGTGTGTATCAGGAGAATCTACCCATTTATGGTGTCCGTGTTTAAACAGAGAGACGGATATGGCTAGATCGACTCAGCTTTCGTTGCTTAAACTTAGTATACCATTGGCCTCCAGGGCAAGGTATGAAAATGCTCAAAAACGACCAGTCTGTCTGGACATGTCTACAGTCTCGTCTTGTCGAGCTGTTCTCCGATGCCTCCCTTTTGACTGTTACATACATTTGCACAAACTTCATATATCGTTGTCTTCCTGGGTACAGGCATAGGAAACTGAGTCGATTTAGCTCTGTTCGTCTGTCCGTCCATTTGTCTAGTTGTATGAAACAACAGATCTCAGCAACTACAACAACTAGAGTAACCTGGACACTTAGATTCTCCTTGACCATACGCAGTTCAAGTTTATTAAATTTTGTGGGGGCCACGCCCACAATACCGAACGCCTCTCTGCAAATCGGTACAAAACTCCGCATTAAGTATTCTAACATACAATACAAGTCTAGCCAGTCTAGCAGTAATGTGTATCAAAAAAGACGTTTACATGGATGTACCGAGAATCACTACTTCAGAAATTCATGTGCATCATTAGTTCGGTCACTATACTTAAATAAATTGGAACCGGTACAGAACTTTATACCGTTTCGGAAGCAAAACCGAAATACATTTCGGTTTTATGTACAGGGATCGGCAACATAACTTCCTTTTTTCAAAACACAATAAAACCCATTTTACGAACCAATTTATTTTATTTATTTTGTTTCTATAATATTGGTTCAATATATAAAGTAATGCGAAGGTGATGCACCAATTGTGCATACACTGAATAGGGTATGTTGACAATATCTGCCCGGATGTTGGCCTTCTGATCTTCTAGGTTCCTTTGGCGGTTTACATAAATGTATATTTTCAAAAAACACCACAAAAAAATCGCCACTCCAAATCGCCCCTTATCGAGATGAGGCGCTCCGAAAGTATTCACTCAAAACATTCATCGATGCTCTTGAAGTGTGATCCGTTACTCCGTGCGTTACTCTTGGTACCATAAAAGGAAGTTATGCTGCCACACCCTCTACATGTTCCAAAATATATATTAGTATTAATTATCCAATCTCAGTTGTAAAGTTGTGGCAAATAATCTAATCTCAGTATTACTTTAATATTAAATTAGCCATAAGTTTCTATTCTCAGGCTGAATAAATCTTTCTCTTGATATTGCGACTCAGTCAAGATGTTGTTATTAAATAGCGTAGTTCTCAATTCCTGGTATTGAAGTTAACAATCACTACTACTGGCTTCTTCAGGACCATAAGTCAGAATATTATGGAAACATTGATATAAAGCATTAGGATTTATTGTATTTGTTGTTCACAGTAGATATGAATAGATTTTAAATTTATAAATGGAGAAATTTGTGTAGTACATAATCAATCATAGTGGATAATCATAGATGCTTGTGTCATATCTTGTATTAAATGTTCTCCAGCAGTCTCTGGTATAATTTTAATATCATCGTTGTCGGTAGTTGTCCATTGTGCTGAAATATAAGCAGAATTGTTTGATTTTGTATAATAAACAAAAAAATATCAGGTAAATATAAGAGGAAAGGTAAACCGAAACCTAACCCTATGTGTGGAGTCCCAGATACATGGCTACCTTAATTGGACGCATCAATCACGGTGTATCAGTTATATCATGCATAGTATCAACTTGATAGTAGAGATCAGCTAATCAGTGATTTTCGTGACTGCTACTTTCAAATCACCGTGATTTTTAACTGCTGCTGCGATCGCTGTAAAAAAAAATTTCATCCATTTATTTTATTAAACAAAACTAATGTCTCCATACATTCTTACTATTACTTTGTGAATGGTACAAACGACCCCAGACATCATAGCTTTTCACGTGCGACTTCTTTAAGGTTTGGGTATTTATACCCATTACCATGCCACCACTTTCAGGGATCGGAGTTTCGTGGAACGATATTTTCACCTAAATATCGTTCCACCTCAACCAATCCGCGTGAGGTTTCTGTGACCTTATGTTCATACATAGCTATCACGCTTGGATACTAAGAAAACATTTAAAGAAAACACTTGGTGTTGTCAAAATTATGCTTTGTAATGCCATTTTCTGGAGAGGATTTGCTTAAAATGGTACAAAAAAACCATTTGAGAGTGTGGAAGATAGTCGGAATCTTTGGGCTCCCACAACAGGATATGGATTCCTTACAAAAATCATGTGAATTAAGGCGGGAACAGGGTATTTTAGGTGGTCACCTGATTTGTATATATTCCAAGTGGCATATTTTCACTACAATTCTTTAGGACTAACTCCAAACTACCTGAAACCGCCATCAGTTTTTGGAATATCTTCTTTTTTGTGCCATTTTCTGGAGAGGATTAGGTTAAAATGGTACAAAAAACCATTCGAGAGTTTGGGAGATAGTCGGTATCCCTGGGCTCCAGCAGTAGGATATGGGAATTGGGGCGGGAACATGGAATTTTAAGTAGTCATCAGATTTGCACTTATTCTAGTGCCAACCATTGCTGATTGCAGCGCCCATTATCCCACATAATCCTTTCCGGGATTGACCAAGTTGCATATCCTCATTACAATTCTTTATCAATGACATCAGTTGCCACTTCACATTGATACAATATATCAGTTGAGCGATAGTCAGTGATTCAATCACGGCGACTGAAAATCACGAATCACGAATATCAGTTGATGATATGCATGATATATTACACATACACCGTGAATCACATGCAGCTAAATTACTAGAGGTCCATTAGCCTTAACGCATTCCTGTTGACGACAATGGTAAAAAATACTGCATCTCCATACAAGGAAAGGCGCGAACTTAAACATGGAACAAAACCAGCATGCCTATACCAAAAGGAAATCGGTAGAAACAGCGCTACATTCCCTGGTACCCACCGTTTAGAAAGCAATGTATCACAAAGAATACGCACTGGGACCATTCCTAGACATCTCAGCCGCATTTAATATTGTGTCAACGGAAACGATAATGCGAAACCTAAGATATGCTAACAGCCCGCTGAGTTGCAGAAGAGTCCAAGCTGAGTGGCGGACCACAACCATGACGAATGAGTGCGTATTACTCTCACCAATATAATGGAACTTAGTGATAAACGAACTGCTTAAGAAATTTCGCAGAAAGGCTCCCAAGACAACTGCATATGTTGACGATATAAGCATAATTATCACGAGCACATGTCCATCGACACCTTAAACAAAATTGCACATCAACTGGATTCCCAGCCACCGGGTCGGTAATGAAATGGAGGACAGTTTAGCAAAATAAAACGGCGGCTATATAGCAATCTGGAAGAGAACGCTTGGACCTAAGCTGGAGGTTGGTCGAAGAACACCACCTGCTGTACAATATCTCTACAGGGCTTTAATAGCTCCTGAATGGCCTCTATCAACGGCCTCACTAAAGTTCACATTGGTCTATGTGTGACCTAACCTAACCCAATGGACTTACTATGTGTGCACTGCCTTACCTTACCGATTACAATATGGAATATAAAAAAACTTAGATACGGATTACGATGTGTACGAGTGGAACGCCAGCAAATGTTATGTTTCTTACTGAGTATTCTGGATAATTACATATATATATATATATATATATATATATATATATATATATATATATATATATATATATATATATATATATCCATCAATGTGGCCGGAATTTATATTTCAGAATCTGGTTTCAGCATGTTTCGAAATCGTGTGAAAACACGATAGCGACCTATTGGATTAGGAGTTGATTTGGATGAGCACGATTGCCGATCTTTTGAGCAGATTCCTTATGTGTGTGTGTTGCATGTGATTGAAAATGTTCGGTGGTTTTCGCTGTTTCCGTGTATGTTGTAGTTGTTTCATTGTTGCGGCGGTGTGAGCGGCGTATATTGACGCATACCGGCGTATATTTGTATATATTTATGTTATAGAAATCGGATCAATTTATCGGCTCCTGTTCACATTTTGGTTGGCAAACTATGTCAAAATCAATTTGCAACGAAAAAGTATTTTCCTTAACAACGTTTTCATTTACTTGTCCGACCTGGGGATCGGTCATAGCTTTTATATCCGGCCATCTTTTCTCGATGTACTCGTCTAAAAGAAAGAGTTTGATTTTATACTATGTATCTACATATGTACAAGGCGGACTGCAGTCAATAACAAGCTTACCCAACGTCATATTCAATTCTTCCTTTGAAGTACTCGACATGTTGCTCTTACTCAAAAATGTTAAACGAAGCAGCGGAAAGTGAATTAAACAAAAGATGCACTTTATTTTCCTGGATTTATTTTGCCTTTGCCTTTGCTTTTCTTTTCTTTTTTCTTTCTTTTTAAGACAAAATTTCCAAGAGAAAAATGTGTTCTTCTGTCTGCCGAGTTCAACGAATGACAACTTATAGAGCTGCAATACTATCGATAGTAGTTTTGAATGAATACTCGTAGCTTGAAACTATCGATACTATCGAACTTGTGCTTAAAACTATCGATACCATTCAACTTGTTTTCACAAAGTACGGTGATTGTTAATTGAAATTTTGGTTAACTCTTAACATAAGTGCGAATAATTGAATAGGAATTACTTCGAGGGGAATGAACTAGAATCAAAAGAATTAGTACAAAATTTTCATTTTATTTATTAATGCATTTGGACTCTTTTTGCAAATATATAAATAGATGTAATCCCCCATTTAAAATGTAGAACACCCCCCCTCCCCCACCAACATTTTTTGCATTTTGCATGAAAAACCTTTTCATTACAATCACAACCAATTTAAAATTGTATATGATGGATTTTTATGTATCGACGCTTCAAGGCGCCTGCCCCGCCTACAATTAGATGTACCAGCCAATGTACTACTGTCCACCTACGTTTCGGTTGATAGGTTTCACAAATATCTTTTTTTTCTTTAGACCTGCTAGGTACACAACTTGAAACTTCATGTGAATTGTATTAAGAGAGAATCTCATCTCTATCATTATTGAACGTGTTCGGAACAAAGCATGCATACACCATTCGTTAGCCCAATTCTAACTCCATGAATTTTACTGAAGATTTTGTATGAACTTTAATGAATTCAAGTTTTCAAACCACGTTTACCACTCATGAACTCTGCCACTGCATAAACAATCATCACCATAAACTTGATTTTTAAATTTCGGTTAAAGTATTACTTACTTACTAATTTATATGGCACTACAACTGTATATCGGTCATGGCCGCACGAATGATGGCGCTCCCAAAGAGGTTTAGCCAACTACTGTTCTGAAATATAAATAAGGCCGATCAGGACATATGGTTGCAACGTATGGTCCCACGTAAGATCGATCGTCCGTCGTAAACCTTCAGTGCCATAGCTTCCAAATTCATCCGAATATGATGACTAGCTCAGTTTATCCGCTGGAATTATATACTAGTCAGGGTCCGTTGTGAAGCCATTCGAATTGAGTCAGAAGTGAGCAAAATTTTGCGATAAAAAAGTGAATTGACTTTCAACCGATCAAGCTTCCAATTTTTTTTAAATGAAGTCTTTACATGACTATTTGAGAAACAATGTATGCAATCGGCTTTTCAATAAACGAAAAATATACTTACCCTTTAAAAAACACCGTCAAATAGGACCAGGTATTATTAGTACATTTGTCATTTGTGAATTTTGTAACACTGAAAACGTTTTCACTGAAAAGCTGAAGTAGACGCGGAGCAACGAATCAAAAGCCGCCAATTTTTTTCAACGCTTGTAATTACTCCATTCACAAATATGGAGCACATGCTGCCGTACATACTCAATGGAAGCGATAATTTATTAAACGCTTTAGGTAAGCTTATTATTGAATGATATACAGGATTTACCTAAACAAAACAAATTTCTTTTTCTAAGATGAGGGACTTCAAAAAGCTTTTATGTTTGAAGACAATGACGAAGAGGAAGATGCGTTCGATCCGTGCGACGGCTATAAATATGAAAGTAAGGAGGATGCCAAGCTCGTTGGTGACAATATCTGCAATAATGGCGCTGCAGTACCGGCAACAAAAAATTGTGCTAAAAAAGCACAGCAGCCGCAAACTGATCCGTTGACAGAAATGCCGCCGCAACAATTTGAAACCAACAACAATTGCGCTAACAATGAAAATCTCAAAGAAATCTATAATGGTAATCATTCGGAGCAGCGCTACCAACAGGTATCTGCTGCAAAACGTGAAAATACAGTTCCCGTTGAGGCCGCTGCCTCAATACGCCGTAAAGTCGAAAAAGATGGTAAATTTGTCGAGATCAACACATCAGAGAAAAAAAATGCTGACAGCAATCAGCCATAAACAGAACTCGCAGTTATTTTTGATGAAAATGGTAAACGTGTGACGGAGTTCTGTATTGTGCCGGTGATCCTTATTTGTAAGGGATTGTGGTTGGCTAAAGCGCGGATTTCGATTCATGTACGTTTCTTGTAAAAGTTAGAGAATAATAAATATAAATAAGAATGTTATAAGATGTTCAAAAAGTGCATTGAGCTAATTTATGACTGGGTTGAGAAAGATGGCATATTCTACTGGTAGGGTTATAGATTGTCTGGTGTTAATGGAGTGCAAGGGTGGAGCTAATGGATTGAAATTCTGTTGAGCCTGCGCGGAATATTCAAGTGAAGAAGTTTAGAAACCAGATCGTTTGAGTGCAAGTTTAGTCTTCCAAGATAGTTGGTGCGCTGTGTCGAACAATTTCTTCTGCAACCGTTGACAGTCTAAGACCTCTGTGTATTTTATTATTTCGAACATACCAAGGTGCGTCAGTGATCTTACGGAGTGTAATGTTTTGGTAACTCTGTAAGCTGCATTTCCCCACAGCTGTATTCCATATATCCACACTAGCTTCAGTATTGCTTTGTAAAGCCTTATTTTGTTTTCTAGACTGAGCTTAGAACTGGGACCAAGTAACCAGAACATGCGCTCTGTTTTAATGTTCAGTTGGATTTGTTCCGGTGCGTCATGCCTTCGCCGAAACCCGAACTGATAATTTATAAGTATAACGCCATTAGTAGTGGAAGCATTCTTCGAGCAAAAATTCTTTCAGATACTTTCGAAAATATTCCCAGCTGACTAATTGGTCGATATGATGATACTTCAGTTTCAGGTTTTCCAAGCTTTGAGATTAGTATTATCCTCGCACATTTCCATTGGCTGGGGAAATAGCTAAGCCTAAAGCAAACGTTGAAGATGAGAACAAGCAGAAGATGGACTTTTATTGAGAGCGCCTTTATAGTTGTCACATCTATTTCATCATTTGCTTCGATTTTTTTGCATCAATTGATTTAATTTCAGCTTGAACCTCCGAAAGCGTTGCTGGTGGCATAGGTTGGCTAAGTGGGTAGGGTGTATCAAGACTTGCTCGTCTACTTCTTCTTTCTCAGCAGGACTACACAATGAAAAGTGTGTAAATTGTTGCTCAAGGTGCGATGCAAACGCTTTTCAGCTTTTTCATTGTTGCTGTGCCATCACTCTCCATTTATGTCTTTAACAGGAATAATTCGCCTGGTAGGGCGCTTGAAATATTTTGTGGTTCCGCGTTTTGTAGAAAATATCCAATGGCTTCATTTTTAAGTTCTATCAGTTTCGCCTTAAGCTTCGTCGAAATTCTGTTGAAAACATTCATATCGCTCGGACAATGTGTTTGTTGCCATCTATGCAGCAGTCTTCTTTTTCGATAAGTAGATCTCTAATTTCACTGGAGTACAAAGAATAGTTTGTGTAAGTACAAAACATCAGAGAAATAAATATCAAGGTGGTAAATTGATTGTCGTCGAGCCGGAGTAGATATGTTAGCAGCTTTATGAATTTGCTTGTTCAGTAATTCAACTGAGTCATCTATGTCTTGTTCATATCTTAGTTCCACGTTTAGGTTAATCTCTTTCTTTATCTAACCAGGAACGGAATAATGCAAAGTCAGTATTCTTGCTAATTAAGTTTCTTTTACATAGTTTTACGTGATCTGGAATGTTTATAAAGATGACTACAGTAAAATGATCCGAACACATATCTAGAAAATCTCTTATTTGCAACCTTCTTCTATCAATACCACAATAAACTCCTATGTCCAAAAAATCGGGATATCTTCTTGGATCTGTGGGCAAATATATAGGATTATCTGTGCTAAGAACAGTATAATTTGTTTACCCTTTGGGTTCGTAGTTCTAGCTCCCCAACATTGGTGTTTGGCGTTAAAATCACATTCAATGAAACAGTTGTTCCCTAGATGATGTAGCATATTTGAGAACATGCCTTTAGAAACTTGGTGGTGGGGTGGCAAATACGCAGCAGCAATTTTCAGATTACCAGCGATTGTTTCCAGCTCAATAGTAGTAATTTGCGCCCAGTCGTGTACAATGGGTCTGCACATTGAAAATTGTATGCTACTTCTGATTTAATTGCATTCCATAGAATTATTTTAAGGCTTATTTAGATTTATTATTGTACTTCTTTTGCTCATTATTGCCAGGATCAGTTGTTTCAGCGGCGATAGTTTAACTCTCTCTCTCTCACTCTCTCTCTATCTCAACAATTTTAAGAGAAACAATACATCGAAGTAAAGCTTGAGATAAATGCTAACATTACATTGACTTACAAATTTCAATTTTAGAGAGATAGAAATATTCCTTTACATTTTTATACCATGTTCCCAAAGGGTATAATAAGTTTGCGATGCGTCCGTCCATGTAATGCCACCATGTCAAAGGTGAAGTTGATTTTAACTGAAATGATAAAGTTTTGCATGAAAAATTCTAAAATTTGGTGATGGGTTTGTATGGGAGCTGCCCCCAAAAATGTAAAAATTATTTCTATTTCTCTATATGTGAGGCGTTCATCCATAAGAAACGACTATATTAAGTTTTAAGCAGATATTAACTGTAATAAGATAGTTTTCATACAAAATTCTCGAATTGGGCGGTAACTTTCTATTGGGGCTGCCCCTAACACTTGGGTGTGACACATTCATTGATATTTATGAGAAGCATCCGTCCATAAGAAGCCGTCATGCCAAATTTCACGTCGATATTGACGTTTTCCATACAAAAAAAAAACAAAAGAGTGCGGGAGGTTTGGTATTGGTTTGGTTTGTATTTAGGCCACCTCAAAAAGTGGGGGGATCATACCCATTGATATATATGTAAATGGTCCTTTCATAAGAAGCCACAATGCCATATTTTAAGTTGATATTGACAGCAATAAACAAAATTTTCATACAAAAAGTCAAAAGTGAGGCGGTGAGGATTGTATGGTGGCTACCTTAAAAAGTGAGTGTGACATGTCAATTTTGATACGCTATTAAACTGTAATTAAAAGAAGACTCTATGTGCCAACTCACAACCGGATATCTTTAAAATTGCTGCCCAAAAAATGCGCAACAACATACAGACCGATATTTAACGCCTCGCATAATTATCAAGGGGCGTCTCACGCTCACTTTTAGGAGTAGGCTCCACAACAAACTTACATCCCACATTTAGTTTGTTAGATTTTATATATGTATATTTATCTATTTGTTAAAGGTTTTTGTTTTTAGTTGAGTCGAGTTGAGTCGATCTAGCCATATCCGGCTGAATGTCAATATTTAAGCTTCTTTTGGTGTCAAGTTAATGGGGTATCCATATTGATAAGCCACGTTCACGCCACGCCCACGTCGGCGCCAATGGCTGCCAATACGAAGCTTTTTGGGGTCATCACAGACCTGATTATGCCATCGAAAACTCGGACGTTCTCTCTGACGCCCCGCCCCGTCCAGTAATTCAGTTCAGCTTTCCGTTGTAATCGTTTAGCGCTGGAGCTTCAGCGTTCATCCGGATGAGATGAACTGCCCGTTGGAACTTTATGCGCTGGATTATGTCAACCTTATCATACAGCTCATATAGATTGTGTTTCATACGGGTCACAATAAATTAATACCAGCTCTATACCTTTATATAAATAATACGGATAATCCAATGTAATAAACATTTGGCCTGGCTTCTTTAAAAGATACTATTCAACTAACTTACAACTGAGCCAAACAATCTTTAGCTGCTGAGCATTTCTTTTCGTGCATGAGTTGATCTTTCCCCACTTGACTGTCTCTTCTTTTCTATATCTTGGTGGTAAATCTGAATAAGATTACCACTGAACAGCGCACGCAAATTGCTAACATATATACGTACTCATCGCTGGATTTAGATCGGAAAAATGAATCCAGCCCGTTAGCCGAAGAGCAGAGCTGTTAAAAGTTGCGTGCACCGTTATGATACGTGCGCCATTGTCGCCATCATCGTCACTGTCATCGTCGTCGTCATCGTCGTCACCGTAGTCGCCATAGCCACCGTCGTTCCCGTCGTCGCCATCGTCTCCTTCACTACCATCCGGTATGACTTCCTCCGGCATGACTTTGTTTAATTGGTTTTCGTTGGCGCTCAGCAGAGAGGATGTGCTATCTTATTGACAAGCCAGACAAATTTATGAGGTGCTGTCATTACAAGATATAGGATTATGCACAGTTTAAGTTCCTTATGGATGGGAATCCAGAACAACAGAAAGTCACAGCAACTCTCCAAGCAGATTAGTCCGGCATAGTATAAAATCCAGTACTTTATCGAGGCTGTAGATTCTTCTTTTCGTTTATTCACCATTGCCCGATAGGTACATATGCCAGGACGCACAGCGCCGAAGTAAAGTACCAAGAAATGATTTGGTTTTGTAAGAGAAGCGGTTCGGCGAAAATTTCCAATTATTTACTTAATGAAGTATTTTATTATAAGAAAGAAGAAAGAGCTCACAACTATATTTTACAGTGTACATGCCATGATTTTTTCGTACTGGGCCCTGATTTCCCTCCAAATTTTAATTCCTACAAACTATATTACAACAAAGTATGCTAATAAATTGTTGAGGCATATCAAGGCTTTAAGGAAAAAATGTAGGTGTAGATTATTATTGAATGTTTTCAATATTTCCATGTAAAGCATAGTAGCCCATAATATTTAAGTTGCGTGCTCGGACAACTCTGATTCGATGCTCCAACTCTCTCTGGTCTAAAATCAATGAGTTTTTTTTCATTTCTTTGCTAAGCTAGATCTACGTAATTCAGCCAAAATTACATATTTCGTTAACCGAACAAATTGTTTGCTTTTCTATACGATACAACAAAAACATTTAAAATTCATGGCACTGGATATTTTACAAACAGGCTTTTCACAAAACACACTTAGAAATAAAAATCTGACTACTTACCATGCTCATGCGCATGAATAGTGCAGCGTCCTGGCGCACCGAAAGTTTGATTCGGTTTGTATATGTACTACCCCAAAAAGTGGGGCAGTACATGCCCATTAGTATGTGTGTGTGAAGCGACTATCATTAAGAAGCCACCATATTGAAATTCAAGTTGATATTGACTTAATTGAAGAAGTTGATAAAGGTGAGTGGTGTAATTTGTATGGGGACGGGACGAACTGATTTGTATATGTATGTAGTATGTGAAGGAACTGTTCATAAGAAACTACCACATCGAATGTCAATCTGATATTGACTTAATTAAAATAGTCTTTTATAGAAAAGCACAAAATCGGTGGATGGATTTGTATGGGGGTAACCTCAAAAAGTGGGCGGGACACGCCCTTTAGTGTATGTATGTTAAGCGGCTGTCCATAAAAAGCCACCACATCGAATTTCAAACTAATATTGACTTTACTAAAGAAGTATTTCCTACAAAAATACAAGAGTGGGCGGTAGATTTGTATGGGGATTATCCCAAAAAGTGAAAGGGAGCGGATAAAAATTGATACTCTAATTATATAACTGCAAAAAAGAAAAAAAATACAGGTGCCAGTTTACAACTGGATACCATAAAAATTGGTCACCAAAAAATGCGGTACAACATCCAGACAGACGGACTTAGCTGTATATGAAAAAAAAAAAAATAACAAACAAAAGTCAAACAAAAACTTAAAACTGGAGGGAAAGTTTGTATGGAGCAGCCCCTTATAGTGGTCCGATGTGAACTTATGCGGCATATTTATGTAAAAGGTACAACTAATTTGGCGCTTCTGTTCAACCTTTATTTGGCTGAGATGCCCCTTCTCCCTCCCCATATAAAACTAGTGACCTATGCAGATGATTGTTCTGTTTTATCGTCGGGTGTGAACGTAGATGACATATGTGCGAGAATTAAGACTTATTTGGATGATTTATTAAATTTTTTCAATGCTCGCAACCTTGAACTTTCAACTCATAAGTCATCTGCTTCCATTTTCACTTCCTGGACTAAGGAGGTGAGAATGGAACTAGATGTCTTTGTTGGAGGTCTAAGGGTTCCTACCGTCCAGTACCCGATGATATTGGGAACTACATTTGACCCATTGCTCAGATTCTCGGCTCATGCCACCAAGACAAATAACCGTCTTAAGTCGAGAAACAAAGTGCTGAAAGCGCTTGCCGGATCTTCTTGGGGTAAGGACAAGGAGACTATTTTAACAACTTATAAAGCTATTGGACGTTCTGTCCTAAACTATGCTGCTCCTGTATGGACTCCTTTCCTAAGTAAGACTCAATGGCAAAGCCTGCAAAGAAGTCAGAACAGTGCGCTGAGGACTGCCACTGGTTGTTTGCAAATGACCCATGAGGATCATTTGCACAGTGAAACGATGATACTTCCTGTTCATCAGCATAATGAGCTGCTTTCGAAGCAGTTCTTGTTAGGTGCGTACAGAGTTGATCATCCAAACCATGGCACCCTCACTACATCAGCGCCTACCCGAATAAGATCAGATATCAGGATATATAAGTCGAACATAAATCGCTTTATCACTGATAGCAACATTGGGGAGTATGAATATACTTCCGGAAGGGCCCAATTACATAAGGATGCAACTGAGCATGCAATTCGCTCGTTTAGGGACAACATAATATTAGGTGGAAGACCTCCACCTATTCATGAGAGCGAAAAACATCTCCCTCGTAGCACCAGGACTAAACTTGCACAGTTAAGATCCGGATGGAGCGTTATGCTCGAGTGCTACAGGGAAAGAATTGGGATAAGTAATACAAATTGCTGCCCTGATTGCGGTGAATCACCGCATGACACTTTTCACCTGTTCAGTTGCCCGTCCCATCCTACACAATTGAGCCCTTTAGACCTCTGGTTACGACCAGTGGATGTTGCCTGTTTCCTAGACCTTGACACTTGAGGTTTGCGTTTCGGTTTTTCTTCCTCCTTCACAAGCATTGCTTGCACTATATTTGTTCTATATATAATGAATTATACACATATGATTTTCCTGATATAGTTCACAAGAAGAAGGAGCTGCTACAACAACAACAACTAATTTGGCGTTTTTAGCGTAATTAACAACAAAACCAATAATATGTTCATACAAAAACTTAAAAGTGGGAGCCAGTTTGTATGCCGTAAAGTGGAGTTGCCATATTCATTTAATACTAGTTCTCTCAAATGGGAAAAGTTTAGAGTCTAAATATTCAAATTTGAAATCTATATCGATTCGTTATCCGATGGTGATCAAGTATATACTTTTATACTTCCTTCTGCCTGTTACATGCATTTGCACAAACTTAATAAACCCTGTTACCCTATGCGTACAGGATACAACAATTGAAGCAATATTATCATATAAAATACAAATATATAACGATAATTTTATTGTCCAAACAGAGACTAAGCGCACTTAACTTATTACGTTAATAAAAAAAAACACACAAAAAAAATTGTTTAATACACATTAGACTTAGTTTAAGTTAAGTGTGTCATCCATCATACAGTTGGTATCGATAGTCGTTAATTAACTTAAACATCCTTAAACTTATTGAGTACAATTTCCTCATAGAAAGGACGACAATTCATGCTGACATTAAGGCGTGCACAGAGCAGAAAAATGCCTGATAGCTTGCGATGTATTGAATATATTTCCTCCGGTGGTGGACAGAGACGATGAGCAACCATGGTTGGCACCAGCTGTGCAATACGTTCGGTGGTATTCTGCGAATGATGAATTAAGCATTAGTTTCACATTGGTTTATTTGTTGTTGTTGTTGTTGTTGTTGTTGTTGTTGACTTTGTACTAATTACCTGCTTGCCGAAATTAAAATCTCCATCGTAGCGAAAGATCTCACCCAAAATCATTACAGCATCGATGTGTGCCTTTTCCATTTGCTTCGTTTCGTAGCCAGTGAGAAAGCCCATTTCACGTGACATATCGAGTACGCCCTGACGATCGTCGTTCGCAGCGCAAATGATAATCTGGCGCGCAAAGTAGAAAAATGTTGCCAAATTAAATAAAAAAAATGAAAATAAATTTTGTAATTTCGCTTTGTGCTTACATGACGATAGTTTTTGATGAACTGATGCTGATAGAATCGTGTTGAACCAAAATCGATTAGCATCAGACGCCTTGATGGTTCATCGTATAGAAAATTGGACCAATTCGGATCTGTCTGCATGCACTGTATTTCGAAGAGTTCGCGCAGACAAAGTTTTAATACAGATGACGCAATATGTTTGCGATGAGAGTAACTCAAGTCAAAGCATTTGTCCAGCGGCACGCCCGGCACCAACTCGGTAGTCAGCACACTCGATGTGGTCAGTTCACGAATGACTGTTGGTACATAATACTCACGATACGCAGCAATCATCTCTTTGAATTTTTCAGTATATTCCGCTTCACGCATATAATCGACCTCCCAGTTTAATTCACGCTTTGCAACGCGCACTACATTATCAATGAAGAAACCCTGCGGAAAGACATCCCACACTTTAAGCATGCCAACCAAATTATCAATGTCGCTTTCGATGCTCTGTGCCACGCCCGGATACTGTATCTTAATGGCCACCTGCATGCCATTGTTAAGCGTTGCAAGATGCACTTGACCAATAGAAGCAGCAGCGAAGGGTTTATTGTCAAATGCAGTTAGCTGTTTGCGCCACTCTGGGCCCAATTGTGTGTTCATAACGCGTTCCACTTGCCAGTCGGGCATATAATCAGCTGCCTGACGTACACGTTCGAATGCCTTGGCTAACTGCGGTGAGACAACATTCGAATCCTGTATGCTAAGTATTTGTCCAATTTTAAGCGCAGCGCCACGCACCTTACACAATGTGTCTACAATACGCTCCGCATTGGCCGGACTGAGTAACGCTTCGCGCATATTTGTAGAACCACCGAGTCCGAGTGCACCCTTGGTCAATTCATTAAGCGTGCCCAGACCGAGACCGGCAAAAAGACCACCAAACGAAGCCATGCGTCCGAGACGTGTCGAAGGCACACGCCGCTGTTTAGCCACCTTGCTCAGCTCCGGCACATCAATATCCTTACCGGGCGTATCTTTAATGGTGTCGGCGGCACCGATGGCGGCGCTTTGTGTAGTTTGTGTTGCTGCACTTGAGGTGGATGTGGTACCGCCTCCAACAAATTTCATAATATTTTCAACATAGTGCGTCTCAGACTCGAATACACCCGGATTCGGTGGCTGCTTGGAACCACCAAATTTTATCTTGGATTCAGGCAGCTGCACGTTTGATTTGGTGGCTTGTGCCTCTGTTAAAATTGTTGCGTTCTCCTCCAATGATGTTGCAGGTACTTGTTTGCTTTTTGTGTGCGAAGTGCGCAAACTAATATTGCGATTTTGATTGCGTTTCGATAATATTTCTTCGAGCTCCACAAGCGTTATCGACGATATATCCAAATTGGCAGCATCAATATCACTTGGCTGCATTGCAGCACCAGTAGTTCTTAGCTTTGCTGCATTTACTGCTGCGGCAGCAGCTGCCGCGCTATTACGATTTACATTAAAACTATCATCGCTTGCACTTTCTGCAGGTGCTGCTGTCGCTGCACGACCCACATCACGTAGCGTCTGACTCATTGCATTAAAATCAAACGATGACAGTTGTTGCGCTTTCGCTTTGGCCAGCTGCTGTATACCCTGCGTCACCACAAACGCACGCTCGCCCGTCTCCTGTAGATAGTATTGTAGTTGCTTCAGCTCTTCACTCGGTTGCTCACCGGCTGCGCGTAGCTTATCCACTGACTGCTTTAGTTGCTGTTCGAGCAGCTCGCGTATGCTTGAATTCGACCAGATGTGCTTTGTATGTGTGCGCTGTTCACGGCAAACCGCCTCCGCTACAATTTGCAGCCCGCGCAACACACCGAGCGCATCTTGCGCAGCGCGCGCCATGCTACTTGACGCTGCTGCTGTTGCTGTTGCTGCTGCTGATGCTGGTACTGTTACGCGAGCAGTTGATGAGTAAGCGTATAACTAGTTCTAGTTTCGACGTTTGCGTCGAGCTGTCGACGCCTCCACAAAGCTGACCACACAATTACACAATATATCAATGCCAATGCCGGCGTTCGTTGTCTGTGATTGCGTTGTGGTCGTCTAATGTACACCGCATATAATTATGTTTTATGCACTCATTGTGCAATTGCGTTGAATAATTTATGTATGTTGATGCACTTTGATACTTCGCGAATAATTACGTAAAATAAACTGAATTAGTTATAGCGTAATTTCAGTGAGAGATGCGAAATTGTAAACAGCTGCTAAACTGAGTTAAAATGCGGTCAGTTGTTCAGTTGCAGTGCTGTGGAACACATGCAGTACGTAAAAGAGACAGTGTTGTAAAATAACACTTATTATAGCCGTTGCATTTAAATTTTGCTTTATTTATACTGATACCATTGCCTATTGACACCAACATATATGTATGTATACAAATTATACAGCCAAAAAGTGCAGTCGATGCCATATTTTGTTTTTTATAGACTTTGCTATTCTGAACTCGAAAATAGCATCAACAATTTTTGAATGAATACAAGAATTTTTAATATGTTAGAATAATTATTTTAGCTATATTGTGTGCAAGTTAGAAACGACCAATATGATTGAGATTTATGTTAAAATGAAGATAATGAAATACCCAAAATAAAAGAATTAACAAAACAGGTTGAAATTTTGAATTGATAAGAAAGTTATGGTCATGTTAAAATCAAGAAAGGAGTCTTTGATGGTCTAGAAGTAAGGAATCTATTCAAAGATAAAAAATTCCACACATATTTATCACCCGTTGAAGCTGCATAAGAATCCATCAATTTCAATTTGATATTTACTGTAAGTAATAAGTTTTTCATACCAAAACCCATTGGTTTTATATGGGGACTACCCCAAAGAGTGGACTGAACGAATTCATAAATAGGCCATATTGCCATGATATTGACTTAAATAAAGTTTTTCATACAAAAGTACAAAAGTGGGCGATGGGTTTGTATCGGGGCTAACCCTAAAAATGGGCGCGACCCAGTATATGCTCTAAGACTTGGTCTACAAATAATTTCGATGCCTCTTATACTTAAAGATACTGAGATCTAGACAATTTAGGCAGGCGGAGATGCTACAACTATCCAACAAAAAATCGGTATCCAGTTAAGTGTGCTACTTCCCTAAAGTCGGCTCAGTTCTAATAGCTGCACAAGTATATTTTCTTGTCCGAGCTTAAGATATTCAGTGCTGTGTGGAACAAAAAATATATGTTAATTAATAGACATACTAACGAAGTACCATACAGGAAAATACGGAGCCAAATTCGGAACTATGAGCTATGTATAGCGATTTTCCCAAGCACGGCGCAGGCACTGAAATATGAAATAGCAGTAGCACAGCATTTCTGATCTAATCTATGCCTGACAATCAATCTATGATTGACAAATTACAATTGTGAAAGAAGTTGAATTCAATAAATATAAGACAAAATCTGTCACGTCTGAGATGCTTTTGCGCTTAAAATTCTCTTGTCTTTCGTAATATGAATTTCACTTGATCACTGCCAAGTGAATTCAAATCACAAAATACGCTAAAAATTTAATGTTTTATCAAATTCACACACGCCAAATTTTCACGAAAGTAAGAACCAGAATCGGTCTGTATATCTCTAAACTATTGGAATATATTTTTTGTTCGAACGATATAAATAAACAAGAAAAAACGTTGATTTCGTTTGTACCGAAGTTTTAATACCATTCACATGAAGTTTCAAGCTGTGAATTTAGGTAGGTACATATTTGTAAAATCTAACAGGCTAGTTTGTTGGAGCCGACCATAAAGTGGGGTCGTGACACGCCTCTTTATAATTATGCAAAGTGTACGACCATATGAAGCCAAATAACAAATTGATTTTGCCTAAAATAATAGTGTCTTTTTATGAAAAATACCAAAAAGTGAATGGTGGGTTTGCATGGAAGTGGATCCCTGAAATTGGAGAAATCACATCTGTTTCTCTATATGTGTGGCATTCGTTCATAAGAAGCCGCTATATTAAATTTTATGTTGATATTTACTGTAATAAAAAAGTTTCCGACGATACGAAATTCAAAAATCGAGCGTTAAGTTTCTATGGAGACTACAACAAAAAGTGGCTGTAGCCTGCCTCAAAAAGTGGTGTGATCATACACATTGATATATATACATGTGAAGAGTCCCATCATAATAAGCCACCATGTCAGTTTTTAAGTTAATATTGACAGAAATAAAATAAAAATAATTATCATACAAACAGTCAAAATCGGGAGGTGGTTTGTATGGGGGCTATCCTAAGCAGTGAACATGGTATGTTTGAGACTTTGTTAAACTACAATAAAAATACGTCTATGTGCCAACTTACAACCGGATATCTTTAAAATTGGTGCCTAAAATACGCACAAACAAAATCTAGAAAGACAGGCTAGATCGACTCTTCTCGTAGAGCTGATCAACATTTTATATGTTTAATGGGGTCTTCGATGTCTCCTTTAATGCGTTAAAAACTATATGTGTAAATGGTATAAAAATACTTGTACGAGTAGCTAGCGAATTTATCAATCTGATTTACCAGAAGACTCTATATATTGTATGCAATTTGATACCCGGCGACGCGTTGCTGTCCTTGCTCCTTCTATGTTTCAATTGAAATAAATAAAATAAAGTTATCATTTGGCTTCAACTGTTCCAGTTAAAGATTTATAGTTAGTCCATTACAAATCGACAATACATTTATACAAAATAAGCTACCTTTAACCCACTTTATTAGATACTAATTACAATGTTGTGAAAAAAATACGTATACCTAGTATTGTTCACGTATGTACAAATATATATGTATGTATATTGATTTGTGTAAGTATTTATGCAATTTTTCCTATGTACAAAATTTACTAAAAATTTTTTTTTTCTATATTTTCACTATTACAACTATTTTTTTTGCAAGCGACCAGCACGCTCCAGCGCACCATCCTCCAGCTCGTATGCCGGCCGATATTGACTACATGGCCCGCTGCCGGGAATAGCGTTTGGAACGCATACGTTACTTCGCAAATGCGGATTGGGCACCGTGTTTGACCGATAGCCAAGTGAAGTGTAGCCCAAATCGTAAAGCTTACAGTAGGGCACCTGAAACATGCGAATATAATGCCACACATCGTGATACGACCACTCCAATATGGGACTCAAGCGCATCAGTTGGGGCCAGCCGTTATCTGTGGGCTAATAAAAAACAAAAAATTTAGAGATTAGATAAAATTTTTATAAGAGAACATTAAAGAAAATATGGAAAAACGTTAATTTTAGTGAAATCAAAGTTTTGTGATAGTTTTATTTGATTTATTTCATAAAAAAGTTGGAAGGAAAATCTCACAATGGCAGGTCCTACGATCTTTTAGTGACGGTAAATTAATAAGAAGAAGTCTATCGCTATAGGAATGTAACAGTACCCAAGAATAGGATGAACGAGAGGAACGTAAAGCAGTTTTGTAGTAAATGGGTCATCGATTTCCTTCGACCAACGGTTTATAAAGCCAAAAGTTCCTATTGCTTTGTTTACTATACTTAAGATACGTGAATTAAAACTTAGTTTTGGATCGAAAAGCACACCCAGATCATTCACAGTTTAGATACGTTCTAATGTATAATTACGCAAGGAATTGGAAACTAAATGTGGCTTAACACTGTGAAATGTCATAATATATAACCCAGCATTTTGAATAATTCAGATACAAAAAATATGCAACTTTTCGACATCATTCTGCAAACGCAAGTACCCATTACAATCTGAACACGTCAAGCAAAGTTTAACATCATCGGCGTATATAAGAACCTTGATAGAAGACAACACAAGAGGTAGATCATTAATAAAAAGAATAAAAAGTAAAGCCCCTAAGTGGCACACCAGAAGAGACATTAATAGTCGTAGAGACAGTGGTTTTAAAGAACACACGTTGAGTACGCTGTAATAAATAGTCCGAAATTCAGTTAAGTCAGTTAGAAGGAAAGCCCAGAAGCTGTACTTTTTGTATTAGAAGGTCATAGTTAACAGAATAAAATGCCTTACTGAAATCCGTAAAAGCACATCAGTTTGCATCTGTTGCAAAAATCCATGAGTAATCAAAGAGGTAAACTCTAAATGGTTTGTAAACGTCGATCGGCGTTTGACAAGCCATGTTGTGAAGATGATATTAATGATGTTATAAATATAAGATGTAATAATTTCTTCGAGTAGCTTGTGGATCGCAGTAAGTTTAGCAATAATCCTATAATATTCTATATCAGGCTTACTACCTTTCTTATGTAGAGGAGTTGTAAAAGACACCTTCCAAATAGAAGGCCGAGTAGAAGATGTTAAAGAAAAGGACAACAATTTGTATAATGGCTTAAGCAATGTTTGAGCACAATATTTCAGTACACAGCTAGAAACATTGTCTGGACCTGGAAAAACATAATTTTATTGATTTTAAATATTGGAGAATTTCTTCCTCTTTGATAGTTGGTAAATAAATACTATTTGAGTGTGAGTCAGATTGTAAGTAAATGGAGTAGTACTGTTGTAAACTTGTTTTGTGTACTACGTTGATTGGAAAAAATTGTAATTTCGAAATAGATAAGTCGGTGCATGCAATGTTGTCATGAAAATGGAGTGTAGAGAAACATACCAGTTAAAAAAGTTGAAAAACTGCTTAGGATCAGCTCTACAACGGCGTAGATAGCTTATATATGTATATATAACGAGCGGAAACGGAAGTTATTCAAAAAATCTCACTTATTTTCGTACGAGGGGTACTATTTGTATTTCGGGAATATCAAATAATAACAAACATTTTTAAATGAAAATGGCATTATTGTTTTTCAAAATATTCCCCTTGATGATCAATACACTTTTGCATTTGTTCAAACCATTTGTCATAGCAGTTTTTCCATTCCCCTTGAGACAACTCCAAAACATGGTTTGAACGCTTCAACTGCTTCTTCGGCGCTCGTAAATCGTTGACCACGCAGTTTAGCTTTGACACTCGGGAACAAGAAAAAGTCATTGGGTGCCAAATCAGGACTGTACGGAGGATGAGTCATTAATTCGATGTTTTGACTGCTCAAAAATGCACTTGTTCGACGAGATGTGTAGAAGATGTGAACGTGTCATTGTCATGATGGAGAATAATTCGTCTTTGGCGGTTAGTTTTACGAATTTCTATCGAAGACTTCCGGCAAACAAATGGTCGTGTACCACTCAGAATGGACCGTCCTACGTTGCTCAAGCGGAACAGTGGCCACATGACCCATTCGGCCGAAGAAACAGGCGATCATTTGCTTCGCTGTGCTTCTTCCACGAACAACTTCTGTTGGATTTGGCTCGTCTTGGAATACCCACACAGTCGATTGATGTTTTGTTTCCGGCTCATACGCATATATATCCATGATTCGTCACCTGTCACGATTTTATACACGTCTTTTGAAGCACCACGTTCGAACTTTTTAATCATTTCCTTACACCAATCGACGCGAGCCTTTTTTGAGCGATTGATAAATTATGGGGTATCCAACGAGAGCAAATTTTTTTTACAGCTAAGTGTTCATGCAAAATCGAATGTATTGAAGTGGAACTAATGTACAATGATGCCTCTATCTCACAATATGTCACATGACGATCTTGCATTATCAGTTCACGCACTGCATCGATGTTTTTGGGCACAACAACTGATTTTGGACGACCCTCACGGAATTCGTCGGCGACCGAACTACGAACACGATTGAATTCACTGTACCAGCGATATACTGTGGTTTTTGATGGTGCTTTATCGCCATACATAGAACTGAGTTCATTGACACATTCTTGTTGAGATAATTAACGTCGAAAGTTGTGAAAAATAATCCAACGAAAACCTTCTCTTGAAATTTCCGTTTTTTGGCCAAATCTTAACTCACTGTAAACAAAACAAATAGCAATTGTACATCAAAACTTTGTGAGTACGTTTATGCCAAAAAATGTCAAACTTTATTATGGTGTTGCCAGATTTTAGCTTTTGACACTAGTGTTGCCGTTCCCGAAATATAAATAGCAGCCCTCGTATCAGTGTGAAATACCCCAACGTGTACCTAGCTATTATACATGCACAGCTCTATTCAAACTTAAAGCGAAAAGTCAATAACAATCCTACATATGTAGGCAGTCAAGCTCTATTAAATAAAATTATATAAAAAAGAAAAACTAACTGAATATTAGTTATTAACGGTGACAGTATAGATCAGTGACTCTAATTTGGATCTTATGTGCATAAATAGTTAGATGCGTACAAATTTTAGGAACAACAGCTACGTCTAATAACGTTTTCCGTAGAAAAACTGTGCTACGGTTATTAAGTTTAATGGAGTATTTTTATATATTTATGCTATAAACTGCACGTGCTGGGTGTATCAACCAAAATGATAAACGTATTATAAAATGTTTACGATAACACAAGAGCAACAGTATGAAATGGAATATGGAATATCTAACTACTTCGAGGCAAAATCGGGAGTGCACCAAGGATGTTTGCTGTCGCCAATGCTTTTTCACGTTATATTTTGAAGATGTGAATTATTTTCATGTAATTGAAGTCATCCGTAGAATATCAGCGAATGGGTAGAAAACTACATATTTTATGTTTTTATCATAGAGAAATGGGCCGAAAAGCAGAGCTAAGTGTAGAAACACGATGCAGTCATTGTTGCATAATACGAAGCGGGTTATTCAAAGCGCAAAATTGCTTCAAAAACCAACGTTTCTCAAAATGCAGTCATGCGAGCGTTGCAAAGAAAATTATGAGGTGAAGCTAAACTTTTGACCGGTAGTGTACCTGATAGCGCTTCTAACGTCTTTGCTAAACTTCAAAATAATATATAGACAAGAAAAAATTGTCTGCTAAAACAAGTTTGAGTACTGTATGGCACACCTTCGTAATCAATAATGACGTATCTTTAAAGCCAAAATTAAAATTGTTTAATGCAACACGTAGAGCAATACAAAATTATGCAGCTCAAGTGTGGGGATATGCGTATTTTGGTGACATTGATAAATTGCAATATCTATTTCTAAATACTAGACTTCTACACCTACCAACAACAACAACAACGCCAAGCTATGCAATACCATTGGAAACAGAAATTAGTGATACTCACACACCTACATACCTTAAATCTACAGCTTATGCATACTTATAAAACATTATATGTCTATGGTGGAAACCGTATGCGCCCCACTACCTATCTAAAAAAAAGTGCCGCAATCAAATGTTTTTTGGACTAAAGAACTTGCAACGTCTGGCTGCAAAATGATGTAGTATGCCAAACAACGCACAGAGCTGCTTGAAGCATTAAAAATGTCCAGTATCAACGAAAATATTAGAAAATCAGCTTTCTCTACAAGTGAGCGGGACACGCCTACTAATATATGTACATATACTATGTGAAGTATCCATGCATAAGAAACTACAAGATTCGCAACACCATCCAGACAGAGCGTCTAGAGCAGGGATTCCCAAACGTTTTTTTTTTCTCATAGACCACTTTTCCACTTTCCACTGTTCCGTTGGACCCCATACACAGCAGTGCGAGGAGCAAAAAAAAAAAAGTATGTCATTCCAATTTTCTAAAAGCGAGGAGCAAAAAAAAACAAGTTTGAAATTCAAATTTGTTCGTGGACCCCCGCTTATGACTTGTGGACCCCCATTTTCTTTTCACGCCAACGTAGACCCCCGTCACTGGTCTAGAGTCTAGATCGACTCGCCTCGTCCAGCAGATCAATATTATATTATATTGTGGTATCTTCTTACTTTCAGACCATTTCATTTAAATTGTCCTTTTTTGCACTAGTTTTGAGGTTTTTATTTCGCATTAATTGAGTTTCTACGGTTTACAATTGTTTTGCGACCTTGAACATGAGCAACGCTTAATTACATTTTACAATCAATCCGAACAATACAAATGAAAAATATAAATCTTTCGCCACAAAATTTTTAATTTGGTAGTAGTAACTAGGAGTTCGTTTGGGTTTTGCACCGTCAAGTTTACATGTAGTATCAAACATCTCTAAACAAACAACAGTTAGAACTACTTTTTTATACTAAAGTTTAAAGGGTGTAGAAGAAAATACACACATAGCTGTGTATGAGGCATATACTTTCTAATGAAAAAAAAAAAGAGTACACGGAATTTTTCATTTAGACGAGCCTAGCTTGAGATATTGTAAAATAAATCTTTTCACTTGGTTGATGCAACTGTCAGACATTCTGTCAGATAGATCGTGCGATATATCATAGTAAATAAATTCGTTTGGCGAATTTTGATGTTTTTTTGGTTGCGAAATTTGTCTAAAATTGTGTGTTGCCCATAAAATTTCATGTGATGAAGCTTTATAAATTTTTAAGACAAACGATGAGTCGACAATGGCAAAAACACATTCATACGGGTGGTACAAAGAGTTCAAATCAGGCTGATTGTTGATGATTTACAACGTTCTTTTCAACAAAAAAAAAAAAAAATAATAGCAAATATGCTTGCAAATCGTCAGAGAGATAGTAGCCGACCTTGGGGTCACGTTTGTATCGATGCAGAGCATTATGCATGATATTTTGGGAATGAGACGAATTTGAACGCTAAAATATACTCAGCTTGTACGCGACTTTTTGAGCAAAAACAACGTTAATGTCAATCAGCAAGCTATGTTTCTATCAGACATGGTCTTGAGTGAGTTTTTCTGCTACCACAATTCAAGTTACTACACTGCGTTTTGACTCGATTTGGTATTAAAAAAGAAAATTCGCGAAGGACTCTAAAAGTTATTACAAAAATCGAACTATGTGAATTACTTTGATGCACACACAAAATAATTAACAACGAATAATACAATAATTTTCGGATACCTTTTGAGATCAGTAGGTATACATACCTGCATTGGCGTCAGATCGCCACAGTAGGGATCCGTATTACGACTGCCTAGAAAAACTGCCTTAATGCGTGGCATATCGGTCAACATACGCGTTAACGCCTCCTTAAGTGAACCATTGTACTTGATCAGCTTTACGCCGTAGTGTTGAACGCACTCTTCAACAAACTCGTTCATTTCGACAAATGCATCATCCGATTGTATATAAAGCAGTGGTATGTGCGTGTGTGCAATGCCACGCATTTCACAGAATTTAATTAGCATATCGAGCAGCACCGTACAATCCTTGCCGCCATTGAAAGAGAACATCAATTGCTCAGCATCATACTGCTCCAGTACACGCTCAAAGAACTACACAAAAATAATGAAATTTATTAGTTTAAACTAATATATGTAATCGAACTACTATACTATAGAAATCGACGAATTACCTCGAATGCCGACCTTTGCAACTGCTCTATACTTGCACGCAATTCTGCTGTTAATTGATGCTGCTGCTGCTGCTGCTGCTGATGATGATGCTGCCGCGAGCTGCTGGACGTATTGGACATTTGTTGCTGCTGCTGCTGCTGCTGCATGACTTTTGTTGTATATAATAGTGCCGCTCCGGCCGCCACAGATGTGCCGTTAGAAGCTGGCGCTGAGTGTTGCAAGCAACATTTATTCATAGTATAGTTATGTATCTGCTGTCAATGCCACCGCGTTATGCGCTTAGTTATATGACAAACCTTTGCTAATATGCTTCTAATAAGACATCCAACGATGTTTTATTACCACATAGCGTGCGTTATCACTCCACTCAAGTGAACTTCACTAGATACAAATTAAATTGCACTACACGTCGAGTTGATATGCAGATAAGGTAGGATTGGCACCGCGTTGCTTACGATCTTAAATTTTTGCTGCGTCATGCAAATGTGACTGTCATGTACATATGTACATATAATAAATGCGACTTAGTTATTATATAATTTATAACGTTTGCTAACAAATTACAATACAAGAGCTGTTTTTTGGCCGCCGTTTAGCTACTCAAATCTTTGCTTTTTGAGCGCGCTGTTTTGTTTTAATTTTTCTATCGATTGATTTTCGGCAATATGTTGTACATTCATATACTCAACGCTCGTCTGTAGCTACGAAGTGTATTTGGCAATTACATCATTTGCAGGCAGCCAAAATCACAAATAGATTTTGTGTGTAGCGTGCATTGAACAGCTGTTTGCATTAGTGTGCGCAGTGTTGGCACGTGCTGGCTTACGTGTATTGACTACAGCTGGGCGCTGGTGTTGTAAAATTTGCTTTTCGATTTTGAATTTATAACGTAAATGATTTCATTTTTGATAATAAATTGTAAGAAATAAAAATCAGAAAAAAAAATATTTTTTGTTTTTGTACCCTACCCAAGTGTAGACTAAGTTTGTGCAAATGTATATACATATGTATATACTTTCTTGATCAGCACCAAAAGTCGAATTGGATGGACAATCCGTCTTTCGTATATGTAAAAAACAAGATTTCTAAATGCCACGCCCATGATACGGCTACATATTCTTAAAATTCTCTATTTTCAAGTTAAACCAGCCGAAAAAGAAATTTTTTGATACCCTGGGTGAAGTGTATAATAAGAATGAATGTACGAGGGCTGCTATTTATATTTCGAGAACTGGCTACACTAAGGTCAAAAGCTAAAATCTTCCAACACCATAATAAAGTTTGACATTTTTTTTTTTTGGCATAAACGTACTCACAAAGTTTTGATGTACAATTGCTATTTGTTTTGTTTACAGTGAGTTAAGAAAAGCAATTTGGCCAAAAAACGGAAATTTCAAGAGAAGGTTTTCGTTGGATTATTTTTCACAACTTTCGACGTTAATTATCTCAACAAGAATGTGTCAATGAACTCAGTTCTATGTATGGCGATAAAGCACCATCAAAAACCACAGTATATCGCTGGTACAGTGAATTCAATCGTGTTCGTAGTTCGGTCGCCGACGAATTCCGTGAGGGTCGTCCAAAATCAGTTGTTGTGCCCAAAAACATCGATGCAGTGCGTGAACTGATAATGCAAGATCGTCATGTGACATATTGTGAGATAGAGGCATCATTGTACATTAGTTCCACTTCAATACATTCGATTTTGCATGAACACTTAGCTGTAAAAAAAATTTGATCTCGTTGGATACCCCATAATTTATCAATCGCTCAAAAAAGGCTCGCGTCGATTGGTGTAAGGAAATGATTAAAAAGTTCGAACGTGGTGCTTCAAAAGACGTGTATAAAATCGTGACAGGTGACGAATCATGGATATATATGCGTATGAGCCGGAAACAAAACAGCAATCGACCGTGTGGGTATTCCAAGACGAGCCAAATCCAACAGAAGTTGTTCGTGGAAGAAGCACAGCGAAGCAATTGATCGCCTGTTTCTTCGGCCGAATGGGTCATGTGGCCATTGTTCCGCTTGAGCAACGTAGGACGGTCAATTTTGAGTGGTACACGACCATTTGTTTGCCGGAAGTCTTCAGAGAAACTCTTTTCATTCGTCAAAATTTTCTCTCTTCCAGTGCTAAGACGGTGTTTAACGGGAAAAGCACCACTCACATTGTTAGGCCGCTATCAGTGAAAGTACATATTAAGTGTCTGAGAGCATTCGTTGAACCTCAACTGTGAAGCCATGAATTATTTTGCCACAAATTTGGGCGTTTTCTTTGCTTCACGCAAATGGCGCATAACTTCAAGTTAATATTTCTTATTGACCATACGATCTTCTTGCAAGAACTCATGATGCACCACATTTGACAGTACTTTGCGTGCTTTTTTTCGATCTTGGGTCTTGTCGTTTCGTCGCCAGTTATGACCCTTTTGAGGAAATCTGTATTGTCGTTAAAGTCATTCAACAGCTTCTGAACGAAAAAACTTCGCTGCCACACACAATAATGCAAAATGGCTAATAATACCATCCCATTTTTGTGGGAACATGTGTACCAACATAAAAAAAAAAACGAAAATCTAATGTACGTTGCCCGCGTAATTTGAAAAGTCACCCTTTTATAACACCCCACCTCACCCCCCTTTGTTTTTGCCAATGCTTTTATTGCAAAAACTGTCATTTTCCACAAGGATCGAAGAAAATTACATAAGATTTGAAAAAATATTTAAAGCCTTTATTTGTTTTGCGCTTAGTAACGTATCGTACATTATGTATATGTACATATATATATGTGTAGATACGACTACACATGTAGGTGATAAATTTATATATATAACTAAATAAAATTTTTCAAATTACTCAAACTTAACAGAAACATAATAGTGTTAGAAAGTGTCGGTGACAAATGCCTTATGCAGCACTGCATTAATAACGGTAATATATTTATTTATATGTTTTATATATATATAACAATCCACTTTCCGTAGCCGTCGCCTGTCTCGTACATCAAACATCCACATCATCGAGTATGGCATCAATGAGCGCCACCACCTTCTGGCGGAAGCGTCGATTCTGTTTGCCGGTCATCTCCTTAAGGAATGGATGCAGGCTATTTAGAAACATTTGTTCTGCATCCGGTGGCGGCGGTGGTGCTGGTGGCGCAGATGGCAGTGGTGACGGTGCCGGCAGTTGCAATTGCAACTGATGCTGCTGCTGTTGACTGGTGCCAGCATTTGTATGATTTTGGCTGAGGTTGAGGCTGTGCTGACTACTGCTATTCAACTGGGTTGTATTGTTTCCAGTCAATGCAGGCGACGGTGAACTTGTTGAAGAGTTCATTAAACAGTGGCGATGATATTCATTGTTCTTTGTTTTGATCCAATCGGCAAGTTCGGACCAATCAACGACACTTGTCAATTGATGATGCTGATTATGTTGTTGTTGATGTTGTTGTTGTGCGGCGTGTGCCAATTGTGCAGCCTTAGATAGGTTCGTCGGCATTGTTGTATCGCCTGTAAAAACGCCATTTGTCGTTGCTAAATGATGTTCATGACAGAGCTGCTGTTCGCGTGTCATGGCGCCAGCGCCAATACTTGTGATACCCTGTTCCAGTTTAATAGCACGTAAACGTGGCGGTAAACCACCACCACCACCACCACCACCAGCAGCAGAAGCACCAGCAGCAGAACTACCGCCAGCTCCAGATCTTGCATCGCCACCGCTGCTGTGCAGAGTTACCAGCACACTGTCATTATCACCGCCAGCAGTGCCGCTACTACCATGGCCACCGACGCCCATTGCTATCTCTGATGCAATTGAATCTTTGGTCTGTTCATCACCGCTGGCATAACGCATAGGCATATTGCTGATGCATGTCATCGGTGGTGTGGCATGTTGTGACGACTGCGATTGATGGTTCAACGTTGCAGCTGCTGCTGCTGCTGCTGCTGCCGCCGCTGCTGCTGCTGCCATCCCACTCATCGAACTTGTCGATAGTACTGCAGCTGTCTCCGCTGCGCCCATGCTGCTTGTGGTTAGGCGGCGTAGCACCATTAGATTGCTGCCGCTTTTAAGGCGGGTTTTCGTGTAGGGCATAAGAAATTGCAGATATTTAGATAGATAGTATTTGCGTTTCCCGCGGCCGGTTTGTGTGCGCGAGAGCTTCAGTGAGCGCAGAAAGCTGCTGCGTATGGTACGCCAGCGTTCGCGGCAGTTGCGCACTACATAGTATGAGAGATGAAGAGATAGAGAGAGAGAGAGAGAAAGAGAGGGAGGAAGAGAATATAAAAAGTTAATCAGTAAATGTGCAATAAATCATAAACAAAAATATACTAAAATGCACTTATAGATACAAATATGTATATAGATAGATTTATAGATACATACATAGATACATATGTATGTAATTCAAGGCTATCAATCGCTCTTGCGTGCTTATGCTTGTGTATATATATATATATATATATATATATATATATATATATATATATATATATATATATATATATATATATATATATATATATATATATATATATATATATATATATATATATATATATATATATATATATATATATATATATATATATATATATATATATATATATATATATATATATATATGTGTGTGTGTGTGTGTGTGTGTCTAATTTACTCTAACAACAATTCAAAGCTTTTCATTTTTTATTTTTTTGGCGCAATGCGCCGATGCAATGTGCTACAACAAAAAAAAAAAACAAGCTCAGCCCACTGCATTTCAACGTACAATATGTATCTAGATATTTACATACATACATATACGTACAACCTTAAAGCGCAGTGCTTGCATTTATATTTAAATGTATGTATGTATATATCATGTCGTATGTTTGGCGCACGCGATTCGCTCACGTAGCGCAAAAGCTTCGCGCAGTAATTGCTGAAAAGCGTAAAAAAAAAATCGTACAACCACAACAACAATTAACTAATTGCATAGAAGCAAGAACACAATGACATACATATGCATGTATCTACATACATATATACAAACGAATCTATAATATATATATATACATATGTATATACATAATATGTAATATGCGAGAGTTGATTAAAGAATTTCATATTCACTTGCTCGAAAAAGTCTGCGTACACCACAAAAAATGGAGATTTTACATTTAATCGCAAATATCTCAGCTAATGTTTTATGTATTGAATCAAACTTTGTTATATTATATCTGTGGCAACAAGTCAAAGTAGCTTATGTCGACATAAGTGTAAATGGAGTTAATACTTTATGGAAGTTAAAGCGCCTAAACCACCACCATTATTCATGCATGAGGTAAGCAACATTAACCCATTAAAGGTTTTTCTTCTGCAATCAGCTTGCGATGAATACGAATTGAATATTTTATTTGGAAACGACGTTAAAATTCAACCAAAATCTTCTGAAAACTATTTAATTATCACAAAGGACTTAGCCGAAAAAACACAGCTTCAATGTCGTGCTAAAGGCCATACATCCTTCAACTCCGATAGAGGAAATCAAGCAAGCCATTCAAGATCTTGGTCACACAGTTTAAAATATTCATTATATTCGCCAGGCTGTCAGCAAGAGATCATTATCCATGTTGTACGTAGGACTTAAAGCAGACAAATGTAATAAAGACATTTTCAACTGCAATGTGCTTCACAAGAATTGAATTTGAGCCTCCTAGAAAAAAAAAAAAAGAAAACGTGATATTTCCCAATGTGCAAGGTGTCAGACAAACACTGACTGTCACCGTAGTCCGTGATGCGTCAAATGCTCTGGTGATCATCTAACTAACGAATGTCGCCGTAAGGAAAAATCAGCGGACGTACGCTGCGTGCTATGCGATGGAAACAACCCGGCAAACTATAAAGGGTGTACAATTTACGAAAAACTACAACAAAAGGCCTTTTGCACCGCTTCGTGCTAAGTTAGCAAAAAACCGAGTCTCAGCACTCGAAGTCAATGTTACTTCTGCGCGCCAATACAAATAGTAATAAAAATCCAGATGGGAAGCAGATATCCAACTTGGCCAGACCTGGAATGTCAACCCATAATTTACTGTCTGAAGCAGCACCTTCTGTAGTAGAAAAAAAAAAAGGAACTTAAAGCAATGGTGAAGTCACTAATGGAGCAAATGAGTACGATACTTAACTTTGCTCACAACTGTCATTTCAACCAAAGGAATATGCTAAAAATAGTCAGCTGTAACACTAATGGGCTTTCTAATGGGTTATGACCTAATTACTGGTAAAACACAATCTTATCCCTACTCATCAATTCGGGTTCAGAAAGTACCACTCTTCGATAGCACAAGTTAACAGGGTATACAAATTTGAAAGAACTGCTCTCGAAAACAAAGAATACTGCACAGCGTCGTTCCTAGATGTCTCAAAAGCCTTTGATAAAGTATGGCACCCTGGGCTTATGTACAAACTCAAAATACTTCTTCCTTATCATGCATTCAAAATCTTGTACTCCTACATGAAAAATAGATTATTTATGGTCAAAATTAAAGATGAGTTCACTGATTTATTTGAAATAAATTCTGGCGTTCCACAAGGTAGCGACCTTCCCTAAATGAGATAAACGTTTGGCTTGATAAATGGCGGATCGATACATGTGACGTTCAACCTTAGACAAGGTACATGTCCTCCTGTTTATCTAAACCACTGCCAGCTGCCACAGAGAGATGAAGCAAAGTATCTTGGTATACTATATGTATCTAGATAGGCGCTTGACTTTTCGTAGTCACATATTTACAAAAACAAATCAACTTGATTTGCGCGTCTTAGGACACTTTAGTGGTTTTTGGGTAATAAGTCAACTTTAACACTGGAGAACTAAATTCTTATATATAATGCTACTAGCTGGTACCCGGCGCGTTGCTGCCCTTCCCCTTGCTTCTCCTTTCCCCTGCCACTCCTTCCCACTACCCCACCTTTCCACTGCCCCACCTTTCCACTGCCCTACCTTTCCACTGGCCCACCTTTCCACTGCCCCACCTTCCACCTTGATGAAGCAGTTTCATTTCACGTTGCACTGTGTTAAAATCGAATAACAGAACAGAAGTAAAGTTTGACGCTAGAATATTATACTGATAATTTAAGTCGAGGATCAATAATTCAAAGGATCAATAATTCGAATTAAAAAAGTTCGCGACCAAATTGCTGATATCATGATCATTATTAGCAACATTTTCGCCAAAGTTCAAGCAGAATGGAAATGAACAGGAATTATGTTTAATATTAACGAAGTCGAAAAATAATTTTGGAACCTATTTAATGTAAGACTGAACACTACTCAAATAATTCGCGTTAGCAACTTGGTAACTTTTAAGAAAATCACTGCGTGCCCAAGCATAGCAGGTGTATTCCGAAGCCTTTCCCGAGTTTTTGAATTTTGTAAAAAGCCGATTTTTTTTTTTATTCATTTTATATTGTAGCGATTTTGACCAAAAAGGCGACATATTTGACATATCGCTTGAAACTGCAAACGGATCAAAATATTCAACGACATTATAAATAAACTTATTAAATACATACTAGATGGTCTCCGCGACGTTGTACGCGCCCATGCTGCGAGAGAAAGAGATAAAACGCGTTTCTATATATGTAGTTTCCCTATCCTTTGTCTCCTCTTTGTGCTATGGTCCGTACGTTCACACTACTCTATCGTCATATACGATATTTTTGTTGTTGTACTTGTGACTGCTGTTGCTGTAGCTGTTTTTGTTATTGTGTTTGATGCCGGCAACGCCAATGAAGAGAGAGAGAGAAGAGAGAGAGAGAGAGAGAGAGAGGGAGAATGCAGCTTAGTCAGTAGCAAACGCGCATGGTAGAATATACACATATATATACACATTAGAAATTAATAAAAAATTAATAAAAATAAATAAAATTTCAAAAATAAAAGTAGCCTAAGTTACTCCTTATTACATCAGTTATCTGCCAGTGAAAGCCCGTCAAAATCGGTCCAGCCGTTTCAGAGATTAGCCGGAACAAACAGACAAAAATTGTAAAAAAATTTATTTTGGTAAATGTACCATATGCATTTACATTATTTACATTATTACAAACAGACACTTCAATTTTATTTATCTGTATAGATGTATAGATGTATAGATATCTACAGCACTACAGATATTGGTCGCGTTGTAAACCGGCAGCCAATTTAAAAATTTACTATTGAGAATAGAATAGTTTCCACGTTTAAATAATCTTTTCAGCATTAAAGAAATACAATGTTTTACCGAATCATAAATTGTAACACTAATATCAAGAGTTGGACATGTGTTTGTACGATATTTTCCTGACATGCTGGGTTCATTATCGTATCCTTGGCTTCGAACATCATAAATATCGAGATTATCTCTTTTTTAATTTTTCGATAATATCAGATGTTCATCCTTCACCAGTTTTTTCTTAGTACAAATAAAGTCAATAAAACTTTCTTCTATCAAGAATTTTTCATTAACATTGTGAACATAACGGATTATTTGTGTCATCTATTCGTGTTGAGAGACGTTAGGCGTACAATCGAACAGCAAACCATAATATTTTGATTTTTTAATCCGTAAAATAAAACCAATTAATATATACATATGTAAAATATCTGTTAATAAAAAACCACTATGTATATTAAATTTTGAATTGATATTGATAACAAGAAAAATGGGCACTACGCCAAAATTTAGGTAGGTCAAACACATTAACATACTTATGTGAAACATTTATACTACATAAGAAATTTCAAAGTGATATTGCCTTAAATAAAGAAGTTTTTCACACAGTACCAAGAGCGGCTTTATTTTCTATTAAGTAAAATACAATTTTATTTCTGTTTTCAATATTGTTTTAAGGAAAAAGAAAAACGAGATTGCACAAAGTAATAGTCTAAAGACTTTGCAGGCATGTTCTTGTTAATACACACTTTGTTTTTAAGAAAACAAAAATGTACCGTTATGTTACACAGCTCAACAAAAAATAGACCGATTGTCAAAAGCAGAGTTTGTCAAAATAATTGTGCCCAATGACTGCATAACAATTATTAAACTATGGACCGACGTTTTTATGCACTGTAAAAGGTTAACGTTTGTGCAAAATGTATGTGTCACAGTACACTTATTTCTTATCAGCAGCAAATTTTAAGTCTATATTAAAAATGAAGCCATCAAATAACGATAATAAAATTCTTCTAGCTTTCCATATAAACATATTCTCTTTTTAAAGTTTATGTATGAAAAACATTTTCGTGCTTAAACACACAAAATTTGATGTGGATGGAGCTCTTTTAATAATCCTAATAAGTATAATATTTTATTTTTATACCATTCACACATAGTGTGAAATGGTATTATCAGTTTGTCTGAAAGTTTGTAACGCATTAAATTAGCCATCGTAGACCCCATAAAGTACATATATTCTTGATCAGCTCGACGAGTCGAATCGATCTAGCCATGTCCGTCTGTCCGTCTGTATGTTGTTGCGCATTTTTGGGAACCAATTTTTATGCTATCCTCTCGAATTTTTGCACATATACTTCTTTTTATTGTAGTTTAATAGAGTATCAAGATTGACCTGCCACGCCCACTATTTGGGGTACCTCCAAACAAACCTACAGCCCACTTTTGACTTTTTCTATGAAAAACAATTTTATTGTAGTCAATATCAACTTAAAAATTTAAATTGATATAGTAACTTAAAGTAGACGGATGCTTGACATATACATTAATGGGTGGGACCATTAATTGGGCTAGCTCCCATACAAACCTACTGCCCACTTTTGACTTTTTGTAAGAAAACTTCTTTATTAAAGTTAATATTAGGTTGAAATGCAATGTGATGCCTTTTTATGGTCAACCGCTTAACATACATAGACTAACGGTCGTGCTCCGCCCACTATTTGGTGTAGCTCCCATACAAACCTATGGTCCACTTTTGACTTTTTGTAAGAAAAACTTTTTTATGAAAGTCAATATTAGGTTGAAATGCGATATAGTGGCTTTTAAGAGACAGCCGCTTAATATACATAGACAATTGGGCCTGGCCCGCCCACTTTTTGAGGTAGCCCCCATACAAACCCACCGTGCAATTTTGTGTTTTTTATGAAAAAATCCTTCATTTAGATTTTGTGGATTTTAATGGACAGCCGATTCATATACATATACACATGGGCGTGTCCCGCCCATTTTTTGAGGTGATCCCATATAAACCAACAGTTCACTTTTATGCATTTGTATGGAAAACGTCAATATCAACTTGAAATTCGATATGGCGGCATCTTACACATCTACTACATCGCTTCATACACATCTACTAGTGAGCGTGTACCACCCACTTTTTGGGGTAGCCCCTATTTAAACCCCTTTCGATAAGGAATACAGGTATTCTACGACAAAAAGTCATTATTTTTGATTTATCGCAATTTAGCACTAGGCTATTACGACGACACCAGTTATGTAGCACATTTAAATCAGATTGTATCAAATCATGGCCCTCAGCACTATTGTAACTCACACATAACTTAACATCATCTGCGTACATCAGTGTATGGCAGTAAGATATGGTATCAGGCAAATCCTTAATGAACAGAACAAATAGAAGGATGACTACCCTGAGGTACACCTGAAAAGACATCAATGCTGTGAGATAAGGTGTTATCAAATACTACACACTGTGAACGGGAATCCAAATAGGATGAGATCCATTTGACTAAAGCTGGAGGAAAACCTAAACATTCAAGTTTGTAAACCAAAATTCGATGATTAACACAATCGAACGCCTTACTAAAATCGGTGTAAATAACGTACGTCTGTAAACCATTAACAAAGCCTTGGTTAACCAATGTCGTAATTGGAACCAATAGATTAGTAGCAACTGAACTATTGCTAAGAAAACCGTGCTGTGCGGAAGAAAAAAGAGGCTTATAGTAAAATTGTAGTTGATCGGCAATTACCTTTTCAAAAAGTTTAGGAATTCCGCATAACTTTGCAATACCTCTATAATTAGATATATTTGATTTGCAGCCTTTTTATGGAGAGGAATTATAAAAGATTCCTTTCAAATTTTAGGTACTGTACATTCTGAAAGAGATAGTTGAAAACGGTGCAGAAAAGGATCACAAAGTGAAAATGCACACTTTTTAAGTACAGCTGAAGGAACATTATCAGGACCACAAGAATTGTTAAGTTTAAGTAGAAGTAAATGTTTACGTAGCGAATCTTTAGAGATAGTAGGGTTTAGTATATTATGCGCATGACCATTTGGAACAGAAACTTCGCTAAGGGGGTAGCTAGTAGACGTGTAAACTGATTGAAAAAATTGTGCAAACAAATTGGATGCTTCTTGCGAAGAAGTAGCAGTAGAATTATTAAAGAACATACTCGAAGGATAGGAATACGACTTTCGTTTAGAATTAACAAAATGGAAAAATGATTTTGGGTCATAATACAGCCCACTTTGGGAAGGTTAAAATCATCCAAAACAATAAGGTAATCGTTAGAGTTTAAAGAATTATAAATGCACTGAATAGCAGAAACATGTGACTGGTAAATGCTAGCATCAGATGCAGGTGGAATGTATGAACAAGTAATAAATAGTCTGCAGCTCAAAAATCGAATAACAACACATATAAATTCAATATCTTTTCAAAAATCTCCAAGGTATATTTCGCAAGCAAAACTACACTTAACAGCAATAAATACTCCACCACCTTTACACGTGAGTCGATCCTTGCGGAAAATTGAAAAATGATCAGATAATATTTCAGAGTTTAAAATATTAACATCTAACCAAGTCTCGGTAAATACAAGACTATCAGCATCAATGCCAGTACTTTTAAGATATAAATTAATTAGTTTTGCTTTTCAAGCCTCTTAAATTTTGATAATTAATTATAACAGGATAATTTAATTTAAATTAAGAGTAATAGATATAGAGGTTCCGGCCGGCCGGCTTGAGGTAGAACTGCAGTTGGTTGTGTTGATCTCGGTTTTTTTCTTGGTGCATATTCTGTAAACTCTGGCCAAAAACTAGCACTGCAGATGAGGTCGAAAAATTCGAACGGAACACTCAGTTTAAATGACGCGATGTTCCATGAGTAATTAAATGAAAATTTCTGCTCCGCTACCTTAGAAGGAGTAATGCAGCTTTTGGATGTTATAAATTCCAAAATATCTTCCGCAGAACAACTGCTTCAGTAAAGCGAGAAACAAAAATATGTTTACGCGGTGCTATCGTATTCAAAATTCCATACTACATGTATCACATAACTCGAGATCAGATCACTATAGAATATAATAATAATAACAATAATAATAATAATAATAATAAAAATAAGTTACCACATATATTGGGGATTCCAAACAATGCAACCGTACGTACTCAAGAATAGGGCGAACAAGTGATATGTACAAAAACTTAGTTATTAAATACGAATCGACCAACTCTTTAGACGACTTTTTAACGTGTGCATTAAAATTCAACTTAGGCTCCATGGTTATATTTCGAGATCATAAAAAATATCAACCTTATCCACAATATTGTTTCCCATATAATATGACGATTGAATAAGTTTACGCCTATGGAAGGACAAACATTTGCACTTTTCTACGTTTAAATACAGATTTTTTGAGTTACACCAAACAGTACATCACATTGCGAGGACGAATTAAGATGCAGGTATAGTTTTACGTCATCCGCATACATCACCATAATCGCGTATTTAATGACGAATGGGAGATAATTAATAAACAACAACAAACAAATGCTGGTCCCAAATGCCTACCTAGAGGAACACCGGAAGACTCATTAAACATTTTTGACACATTCAATTTGAAAGATACATACTCTGTGTAAGCTACGATAGGCATGATTAAAACCGCAACAAATTGTGATCAACACTATCAAAATAATAAATCGGTATATATAACATCTTTGTATAAACCACATCAGAATGCGTCGATCTTTCTAGAAGTCCCGTTAAAAATCCATGTTGTTATCGTAAAAAATTCGGATTAATTCTCGGTATGCCACTGAAGTAGTTCGATATATCGGACTTCAGACCTTCTTTATGAAAATGATTAATAAACGATTTTTCCTGTTTCCGTCATTAACCGGAATAGGGATAATGTTGGATACTTAAATACTACATGTCTACATGTCAAGGTAATATAATCCGAGACAATACTTTGACATAAAAAAAGGTCAGCGTACAAACTGTCAGCACAATTAACATCGAAATTCGAACGCGAACGGAAAAGAGCAGAAAAGAACTTGGAATCTGGTGTACCTACATATGTGTTTGAACACCACGCAAGTAATTATCATAGGCAACTTGGTTACACTTTGGAAAATCACTACGGGCACTTGCATAGCGAGCATAATCCGATGCCTTTATTAAGGCTTTGAGTGTACCCGAATAAAAGGACGGTTCATTATCATTTTTTTTTTTATATTGGAGCGAAAACGATTGAATGCAGCATAGAAGGCATGGCATGTAGGGGAAGAGGGAGGGAAAGCAGTGTTATGGGAAAGGGGCAGGAGAAAGGGCGGCAACGAGCCGGGTTACATTAAAAAGGAAAGGAGTATTTTGATAAATACTTATACAAAAACACTTGTCTGCTTGACTCTAGCCAAGCGAAATAATATTTACATGGTTTGTACTCTGATGTGAATGTAACTCTTCTATCAGAACTAATTGGTGTCAGGTTTTACATGTAAGAGTAAGCATTGAATCAAATTACAATACTGCCTTTTTATAGAAAAGAAATCACTTACGAAAAAACTGTCTGCGACTTTAGCTGAAACATAGCACATACCAAAAATTGGTGATTTTTTTTACTCGAAAAATATTTATTTATTCATCAACATCAAATATAATACACTTATGCCGATGCTTTTTCCAATGTTCGAAACTCTTCCAGCGATGCGGTCTTTATCTCCTCAATTGTGGCAAAACGGCATCCTTTCATGGTTCTTTTTAGTTTAGGGAACGGGAAAAAGTCCAAGTCCGGTGAATACGGTGCTGTTTTTGGGGCAAACAAAAAAAATACAAACAATCAACGATGTGTAAGCAAGCGCATTATCATGATGCAAAAGCCATTAAATGTCAATGCCACAAATCCGGGCGTTTGTCCATATTGTTTCATGCAAACGGAGTATAACTTCAAGGTAAGATTTTTCAAAGACCGTACGATATTCTGGCAAGAACTTATTCGAAGAGAACAGTGATCAAAACCTTTACATTTAATCGAACTTGGCATGCTTTCTTCGGTCTTGACTCTTCCGGACGCTTCCATTGGGATGATTGGGCTTTGATCTCGACGTCAAAAAATATACTCATGTTTCGTCACCAGTTATGACCCTTTTGTTGTTGACGTTATACAACAGCTCATAAACGATGCTAATGCGACGAATCTTTTGGTCAAAATTGAGCAATTTCGGAACAAACTCCACTCCAAAACGTTTTATGCCCAAAACACCGAAAAAATTGCATTGCATGAGCCAACCGATATGCCGACATCGTCAGCAACTTCTCTAATAGTGATTCGACGATTCTTCACTGCTTCAACGTTTTCATCGGCTGTGAACGTACCGCGACGTCCAGGATGTTAATATCTTCTCGGCATTCTTTGAAGAGCTTGTACCACTTATTATTATTATTTTTTTGCCCAAAGTAGACTCGCCAAATGGATTGGAGCACTTAATTTTATTTTTCACACAAAATATAAAACATCCCAATTCAACGCCTCCAACGTTTCCTTGACGGATCTTGCAATATGTGGGCGAGTGTTGTCATGTTAAAAAACCACCTTGTCGTGTCTTTAGGCATATTCCGGCCGTTTGTGCTTCAATGCTCGGCTCAATTGTTGCTGTTGTTAACGTTCACCAGTGATGGTTTGGTTAGGTTGGAGCAGCTCATAGTACACAACACCCTTCTGATCCCACCAAATACAGAGCATGAGCTTGGCCGTCGACGTTGATGCATGGCTGGTTAGTCCCCATAATTTTTTCGCTTTTGGGTTGTCGTAATGGATCCACTTTTTATCGCTAGTAACAATGCGATGCAAAAAACTCTTCCGATTATGGCGTTGAAGCAGCTGTACGCAAGTGAAAAAGTCCTTTGGACGTCTCTTGGCTTCAATTCGTACGACACCCAATTTCCTTGCTTTTGAATCATTCCCATGGCTTTGAGGCGTTGGCCAACTGTTGACAAGTCAACTCCCAATGATTCTGACAATTTAGATTTTTATGAAAATGATAGCAAAAATTAATCTAAAATATTCGCAACTTTGATGTTCGAAACAGGAGTAAAGCATGCAAGCTTAGTCTGCCACTTAAGAAGGATATACTTAAACAAATGTATTCAACTGCACGTAAAAATCAAACGAAGGCGTAGCAAACACCATTAAGTATCTAACGGGGTTTTCAATAGGGACATAGCAACCTGGTGTCAGAATTGGCCCATCACGTCATGATTTTGAGATATTTGAGGTTATGTACCCGAATAACGGCGTTTTTTACTACTTTTGAGGTTATGTACAGGGTGCAAACAACTTTTGTGGTTTGTCTCTCCAGTTACATCATTTAGTACCACTCTTACCCTTTAATTTAAAAGTTCAAGAGTTCAATTACGATTTTTTTCACAAAAGTAATGGCTATTCGAAGTTACGAAATACCTGTGTTATGAGACAATTATACAGTAAAGAAGAATGATTTTAAATGACATAACTTTAACATTATTATTATTAACAGTTAAAAACTAAGAAGACCTCCAAATGTTATCGCATTAAGGTGGAAACTTATAAAACCATTGAAAATTAATTGAATGTCATACTAGCTAGTAGGGGGCTCAATTCCCCTATATCCTTGAACCTCGCATTAGCCATTGAAATCCTAAGAACGTAGAAAAGTATACATACGAGTATATTACCCGACTACTCTAGGGATGGCTATGTTTTTCAAGTGTACCTCCAGATCTAAATTGACCCGAACTGGTGGATTTAAACCGAACCGTCAAACTGAATCGGTAATTATTCTACTTCTTAAGCTAGCTGTCACTGTCATTGACATGTATGCCAAGTTTAAGCGGGATGCGATAATTAGTCTATGTTTGACAGCTGCTTGTTTACGACGCGAAAAGTTTGTATGGTGAATAACGGCAACGGAATCATTCTAAATGACGACTCTACTCTATGGAGAACGCAAGCATTTGAGTGGCATAAAGCGTTCAGTGAGTGCCTTGAAATTGTAGAAAACTTGTCTCATGCAAGTCGTCCATCCACCTCTGTTAACGACAAAAAACATTGAAAAAGTGATGGAAATTGTGCTCGAAAATCGTCGTGTCGGCATTACAAAAATAGCAGCGACACTCAACAACTCTCATGGATCGACTCAACACATTTTGGTTTATGTTTTGGGTATGAAACGCGTCGCCGCCAGATTCGTACCAAAAGACCTGAATTTTTTGAACAATTTTTTTATTGCGACAGAGTTTGTGGCCAAATATGAAACAAAAGTCATCGTACAACCACCGTATTCACCAGATTTGGCACTCTGTGACTTTGTTCTGTTTCCGAAACTTAAATATCCGTTCCGGGGAACTCGTCATGAGACGATTGAGGACATCCTATCCCGGCCGAGGCGTATAACAAGTGTATGGAAAATTGGATTAACCGTTGGCATGCTTGTATTGACTCAAAAGGAGCATAATTTAAAGGCGATAATAAAGATTTGTATTAAAATGCATGTTTTTTTTAACCAGTCCGGGACAATTTTGTCAATTTGGTATATATAGAATTTCTTAAGAGCTAGTTGACTGATTTTCTGCGAGTTATAGGTCAAATCTAAGTCATAAATGGCGTACTATACTGATAAACATCAGAATAGCGTAAGAACATGATTTATCATTTATAACTATTACAAAAAGTAATGGACCAAGATGACAACCTTGTGGAACACTGGAAAAGACATCTATAGTTTTAGATAAAAAATTATTAAATAAAACTGTATGAGACGAGGTAGGACAGTGTCCAATTTACAAAAATAGGATGAAATCGTGAAGCCTTTAGTTTGTGTATAAGGTGAATATGACAAACACTATCAAAAGCTTTACTAAAATCATTATATATGACATCACTTTGATAGCCAGATATAAAACCCTTGTTGACGATAGAAAACAACTCTAGAAGATAAGCACAAATGTATCTGCTCTTTTAACAAATCCATGCTGAAAAGGACTCACAACTGATTTTAGCGATCGTTGCAACTGATCAGTAATAATTTTTTCAAACAGTTTGGGAATAGCACTTAGTTTAGCAATACCCCCATTTGGCATTGTATCTACGTAACTTTTCTTTTTTCTAGCTTGATTTTTTTCCATAGAGCATAGAGCATTTACTCCATTTAGAGAGCATTTTCTAAGTCTTTTGTTTTTTTTTTTTGTTTTTTTTTTGGATATCCTCGGTTTGAAGATGTTATTGCCAAGTCAGTCAACTGTATCGGCGGTGCCATTAACTGAAGGCTTTTTTTCAAATGACCCACAACTGTTCAATTCCTGCCTTATGTTTGGGTCGAAGTCACAATAGAAATTATTTTACATAATGTGGAGTTACATACTTTTGTACTATAACCTCAATAAACTCAAAGCTAGCAAGGCTTCCGGTATCCCATATTTAAATGCAATTTTAATTTTTTAATTTTTACTCGATATTTGGTATTCGCAAGTCATAGGTCATTCTGTCGGAGTCAAATATGTAACTATGGACAAAAATATGCAACTCAATACTTTATAAAACAATTTGGTCCAAAGTTTCAAAAATACTGAACTAAGTAATGAATTTCAGGTCTATCATAACAACGATCCAAGGTGAAAATTGAGCAGTCCGGGTGCATCTGGAGCAGCACTCAGCTTTAGTTAACTGTCCTATTTTATACCATTCACGCATAGTGTGAAATAGGTTTATGAGTTTCTCTGAAAGTTTGTAAAGCATTAAAGAAGACTGCGTAGACCCCATAAAGAAAGCTCCTTATCACAATTATAAGACACACCAATAAACGAATAAAAGAACAAAGCATAGGCTACGAAATATTACCGTTACTTGCTGTTTTTAGCGTTGTCCGGAAAATCACCGTTAGATTTGCATCAATGTGAAAGAAGTTTGTCTGGTTGGAGCAGTATCATAATTATACTAAGATGCTACATTAAGAAAAGTAAAGTTAGAACATACAGATAGACTTTTTTTTTTTTGTGGTCTTTATTGTTCAGAAAGTTCACACTACGTGTAAAGAGTACAATAAAGATTACTGGGTACACTGCCATAAAAGACACATATAAGGACATTGGTCCCAATCTCCATGCATCAATAAAAAAGAAAAAACTGCTTTTGGAACGAAAATTTTACTTGCTATTATTTCTCATTGTATCGATTGTTTATGTGCTTTTTTTATTTATCTAGAAATATTCATCTTTAAAATGGCATTACTATTTTTACATATAAAATCAATTTATATAGGCTAACTTATAGATGCACTCTCGTTGAAGCATTCATAGAACAACCAAATCAAAGCAAAACTAAAGCACAACCAAGTATACTTTTCAATAAGCCCTCGCAAAACTAAGCTTCATAGGCAAAAATGCATTCAACAATCAAGGAGAGTAAGTGAGCAAGTAGAAGAGAAGAGAAGACAGAGAGAGCGAGCGAGAAACGAAGCACTGCGATGCATTGCATAGAACTTTTTTGCTGCACTGCTGATTTTGTTGCTGACGCTCATTGTAGTTGTTGTTGTTGTTGTTGTTGTTTGATTTTTTTTTTTTTTTTTATATGTATGTATTTTGTATTTGCTTCTGCTCCCCCATTAATGCACGCAAACTAAACTTGCATCACAGACGCAAAAGCAGACGAACAAATTATAACAACAACAACAACAACAACCATAATAATAGAAAATGCTGTAAATAAAATACAATAAAACAAAATAAAATAAAATAAAATAAAATAAAAAAAGCTTAACATATGAAATCCTAATAAGAATATATGTATGTACATAGTATACAGTGAAAACTGTATACATTGAACACAGTTGGTTCTACCGTTTTTGTCCACTGCAGAGAAATGGGGTTTTTTACAGTTTTGAAAAATTTTTGTTTACTTGCTTTTTTTGAAACGTTAACACTCAGAGTTAATCACTTTTTAACACCATAGTAACAAAGAAAACCTGTAAATATTTTGTATGCTGCGCTTTGCATAGCTTGGAAATTCATCCGAAATTGATTGAATTAGCTGATACAAAGAAAAATTCTTAAAACACTGACAGTTTAAAAAATAAATAAATAAAAATTGTCATTGCATGTATTACAAAATATGCTCAACATTAACAATTTAACATAACATAAACAATTTAAAGTCGTCTTTATCTCAAAAAGTCAACATTAAGTCGATTTTTGTAGTAATATACTTTTAGTATTGATTATGTATTGACTTTTTCAATAAAGTCTTCACTAAACCTGCTAGTACTAAACTTTAGAAGCTGAAAATGTATTAAATTTGATCTATTATTTGATTCTGATTCGATATCATTGGAAAAAAGATATGTGCAAAAAAAAAAAAAATAAATAAATAAAATGGAGTCACATCAAACTCATTTTCATATGTTTGAAATATATGAAAAAATGCTATAAATATGCGTAAGTATTTGTTCTTGTAGACAATATGTCAAATATTTTTAAATATGCGACACATTTCTAACCGTTGCAAGTGAGTTTTCACACTTGAGCAATTCATGCAGTATACAATCATACATTAATTATCTTAGAAGTACTTAAAATGACAATGTTTTATTATTAAAACATCAAAATCAAAGAAAGATAATGCGATAATGACTAGCATTATCGGTAGCTTATTAATTTTTGAAACAAAAAGCGTATATGTTGTATGTATTTTCGCCGTTTAAAAGTGTCTATTTTATCAATGATAGAATATAAAAAGGAGTTTTATAAAAATAATTTGTAATTGTTTGAGCGCCAAATCGGCTTCAGTTTTCTATTTCTAACTTCTTTCTAACAATTAGCAATATATTTAGGTTTTTTTATACCATTCACACATTGTGTGAAAAGGTATTATCAATTTGTCTGAAAGTTTGTAATGCATTAAAGGAGGCATCGTAGACCCCATAAAGTATATATATTCTTGATCAACAAGTCGATCTAGCCATGTCCGTCTGCCTGTCTGTCTCTCCGTCCGTATGTCTGTCTGTATGTTGTTGCGCATTTTTTGGGGACCATTTTTTATGCTATACAGTTGAAATTCTGCACATACACTTCTTTTCATTGCAGTTTAATAGAGTGTCAAGATTGACCCGCTACGAACACTTTTTGGGGTAGCCCCCATACAAACCCACCGCCCGCTTTTGACTTTTTGTATGAAAAACATTTTTAATGTAGTCAATATCAACTTAATAATTGATATGTGTAACTTTTAGTGGACGGATGCTTGACATATACATTAAAGGGTGGGACGCGCCTACTATTTGGGCTAGCTCCCATACAAACATACTGCCCTCTTTTGACTTTTTGTAAGAAAAATTCTTTGTTAAAGTCAATATTAGGTTGAAATGCAATGTGGTGTCTTTTTATGATCAGACGCTTAACATACATAGACTAACGGGCGTGGCCCGCCCACTATTTGGGGTAGCCTCCATACAAACCTACTGCACATTTTTGAGTTTTTTTTTTATGAAAAAAATTTTTAATTTAAATTAATATTAGCTTAAAATTCGATTTGGTGGATTTTAGTGGACAACCACATATCATATACATATACAAATGGGCGTGTCCCGCCCACTTTTTGAGGTACTCCCATATAAAGCCACAGTTCACTTTTAGGCATTTGTATGGAAAACGTTAATATCAACTTGAAATTCGATATGGCGGCATCTTACACATCTACTACATCGATTCATACACATCTACTAGTGGGCGTGTACCGCCCACTTTTTGGGGTAGCCCCTATTTAAACCCCCACTTTTTTGTTTTACAATACAAGTTAAAATTTCGTGTGAATGGTATTAGAGCTTCGGTTCAACCGAAGTTTTTTCTTGTTTTTTTTTTTTTTTTTTTGATTAATTGCAGCTATTATAGTCACAGTAACTTACAAATTTTACAAAAAATGAAAACAAACTTGTGATTTTTATGAAATTGGCAGAATATTTCAAACAAAAACAGCTGGCCAATATGTGAAACTCTAGTTTAAAACCATATTTTGGTATATTGCATTTTCAGAAACCAAAAAAAAAATAAAAAAATATGCTATATGCCGCTCTAGTGTAAAGACGGAAGAAGAAAATTGAATAAAAAATGTATGACGCCAAGCAAATTTATTTGATTTGTTTATGCGTTTCTTATTTTTTTTTTTTTTCATTAAAAAAATTGGTTTACATTTTTGAATATATTTATAATGATAAACACGACTTGGGCATCAAAGTTTACATAAAAATTCCACACATTTTAGTAGCAGCTCTAAATTGTTTGTTTATACGAAATGAGTTGAGTCGGCTCTAAAGTGATAGCTGATAATAACTATGATAATAAGTATGTTCAATGTAGCCAGTTTTCACTGTATATGTACATATGTAATATTCGTCAAAATTTTATAGTTTTTTTTTTATCTATTTGTTTTTTGCTGTACAGTTTATATATGCATGCTTCAGTTAAAAAAAAAAAAAAATTGTGTTCTTTTTTTGTTGTAATTTACATGCTCAATAAAATTTTGTCTACTGCATGTTTTTGTTTTTTCTTAATTGGCACACACCCCCGCGCGCGTGTCATGTTCTACTAATAAATAATGCATTCTCATAGGCAACTGCGTTTCTTCATTCATTTACACACACACACACGCACACACACACACACACGCACACACACACACATACACACTATTGCGCAGCCACTTGTTGTACGCTAAATTTACCGTTATCTTATGGATTTACATACATTTGCATGTACACATACATAAATGTACATACATATACACTTACCCGTATCCTTTGTCTCATTCGCTACAAACTGCCATGCCTTTTGTATTTCCTCCTTTTTGCTATAGCCTGGATGTGTAGATTTCCAAAGGCACGGATGATTTTCGACAAGCTGTACAAAGCGCACATTAAAGACTGGATCGTCCTTGCGGCTCATTTTCGTATTGTTATTATTGTTGTTGTTCTGGCTGTAAGCGTTTTCGGACATTTGTTACGAACTTAAATAGAAGAAGAAACGCGCGCGTGTCCCAACTGTAGATTGAGAAATGTCGTAATAAGAAACAAAAAAAAAAAAAAACAAAAAATTGAGAAGAGCAGCTGATAAAAAAAAAAAAACTTTTACGTACAAAAGCAGTAGACGAAACAAATTGTCGTTTTTTTGTTTTTTTTTTGTTGCTTCTAGTAAGAATGCATTTGTGCTGCACTCAAACAAACACACATACATACATATGTATGTATATGCACACGTAGCTAGATGACAAGTGGCGTTTGCTGCGCGCGCTCCTATACTGTACCGTGTGTATATATATAAAAAAAAAAACAAAAAAACCAAAACCAATCGACCTCTATAACAACAACAACAACAACAACACTAACACGCACGTTTCGTTGTCTTTGCCGACGACTTTGTTGTCTGCTCTACTTCTTCTTATTCTTCGTTTTCTGCTATTTCGCGCGCGCCTGTTCTAATTTCGCCTACTAAACTAAATAGTTGCTTTTGTTGTTGCCGCTGCTGCATTTATGGCATTCGTCCTTGTCGCAATTGTTGCTGCTTCTGCTGCACTGTTTCTCTGTCTCTTTTTCTGTTCGCACGTCTTTCGTACAAAAAGAAAAAAAATATAATAAGAATAATACTGGCGCTAAAAACGATTTTTGTCTTCTTTTACGTTTGTACACGCTCATTCGTACGGTACGTTCATTCGTTATTATTTCGCACGAACTTGTCGCAACGAAAGCGCAACGAAAACTGAGAGTAACTTTACACAAAAAAAAAAATCAACAACAACAAAAAACTAACAGCAAATATTGTAAGTAGAAGCAAAAAAAAAAAACAAAAAAAAAAAAAAAAAAACAAGCAAGAAAAAAAATATAACGAAAAAAGCTGCATGTGCAATAATTTAACGCTTGCTCGCTCACTCATTTGTACACTTACATGCATAAAACGCTCACTGCCGTTATTGCTGTCGCAGACGCTGCCTTCTAATGCAACAACAACAACAACAGCAGCAGCAGCAGCAGCTGCATGACAAATTGGCTAACTAGAATCAAACGGTACTCTACTAACCTACACATTCGTATGCAGCGCATGTTAGAGTGTGTCAGCAACAATGCGCCTGAAGGGGCCTAGAGCAAGTGCGCTGCACTAACGTTGAAGCATACACAGTGTCCCATTCTGACATTTTTGCTTGTAAAAATCATAAATTCTGATAAAAATTTAATTATTTTTTAAATTTTTCTATGTAAGCGCGCCCATTGTCAATAATACCTATATATGTATGTAAAACACTGTAACGAAACAAACTTTTTAGAGAATGCTGCTTTTTTTGACGCAAACATTACTTAAATTTAAGGTAATTGAAGTATTTTAGTTTAAAAAAAAAATGTTTAATAGTGTGTTGGGCCACTGCTCTAAAACTTCACGCATTCGGTGTTTGGAAGGCATGCATACAAATCGGCCCAATAATTTAGCTAAATCGAAGTCCAAGCTAATTCGATGGCTTCGGTTAATTCGGTTATACTCGAATATTGTTGTTCTGATCCATATACTTGTCGCGTCAACCATCCCCAAACATTTTCGATGATATTGAAATCCGGTTAGTAGGGCGGCCAGCTTAATAACTCCACATTTTGGCTCTCTATACATATATATATATATATATATATATATATATATATATATATATATATATATATATATATATATGAACGTTTTATGTATTGGCGCATTATCATGCTGATAAATCCACGACAGAGGTCCAAAAAGGTTTTGAAACTTTGGAATGGCTTCTTGCAATATACCATTGTATGACAACGCATTAATTGTGGTTGACAAAAATGGTAATTTGCAGGTGCCATAATACGAAATGGCCTCCCACACCATCACACCTACAACGCTTCTATGCAACCGGTCCAAATGATGAGTTTATTTGTAGAGGTCATGGAAATAGTAGCTATAGCCAACGGGGCCTACCGAATCAAATTTGTTTTCGTCTGAGAAGACCAGGTGATGCCACTCCGAAATCCAGGACACATGTGCGCGATAAAAAGTGAGACGTAGCGCTTTTTGAACCGGGTTAAGGGGTGGCTTCTTCTTGATTTTTGGGGTTTTTATATATGTACATACTTACAATTCGAAATAACACGGCGCATAGCTGTGTGACTTTCCTTGATACCACATTTTTCTCTGAATTTTGCCAAATAGTCGTGAGAATTTGACGCTTTTCTTTATATAAATCTCCTTTCCGCATTAGTAACCAATCTCTTTGTGTGCGGTCATTCGGGTTTTATTTCCCATATTTAGACTCATTATTTAAAAATATGAATATAACCTGTCGGCTCCTCTCGATTTTCTTAGCTATTTTGGTAATAGATCGACCAAATCATAAATCAAATAATGTTCTAATCAAGTGGTGCTAAATTTTGACACCGCATTTGGCCGGTTTTTTGCTCAAAACTTTTTTTTTTATACTTAAAGCTTTAGCATTAAATCTTCCATCTGGTCAAATTACAACATTTTAATGAACTTTAATTTAAAAAAAAAAGAATTAATAAGGATCAGCCATACATCTCAAGCGAATGGATAATAATCTCACATGTCCGACTACGACTGACATTGCAAGTGGTGGATAGCAATCATTATGCGCATTTATTATAATCAAACAAGTGACACCAATGGCTTGCCAATTTGAATGTGGCCAATCGAAAGGAAACCAAGAACCGTACAGCATACACCACTTTCATTGCAATATCCACATGGAAATCGCCGAAATGTTGGCCACATCATTAGCAGTTTCAACTGTCCTGATCAAAAAGTGGACCCGTGAACGCATTCGTTGCTGGAAATAGGCGCGCTCCTCGTCACTATTCACGGATGCATCCAGCTCACCTAGCAGTATTTCAATGCATCGCATTTGGTTTGATTTGTAACGCAGGCAGTAATGTTTCGCTGAACATAGCAACACCGTTGTAGTTATGGCTATACATGCGACAAACTCTGAATAGGTATTCAGTGTCATCAGGCCGAGTATCATGTGTAATGGATAAGGCACACAAATTAACAAATTTAAAACTATTCTATAGGCAAACAACAATTTGCGATTGAATCCAATGACACCTATGCCGAAGGGTTTCAATAATCCCCAAAAACAAAATTGTTGAGGACTACCCCTAAAAGTGACACTCACCTTGCTATTTATGCGAAGCGTTCGTCCATATGAAGCCATTATATTGAAGTTTCAGTTAATAAGAAAGTTTGACATATTAAATGTTAAGCCGATATTGACTGAAAAAAAAAACACAAAAATGGGAGGATGGTTTGTATGGGGCTATCCCAAAAAGTGTCGGACAAAATGATAATATCATTTCACACTATGTGTGAATGGTTTAAAAATACGTTTACGTCGGCCAAACTGATGCTTTAATCCTCTTCATTTATAAGTACATCCATTAATATTGATAACTTTGTGGTTGAGAGATTATCCTTGTGGTTGACAGATTAACACGAACTGGAGCAATGTTACATATTTTAAGTGTTTTTATATAAACGGCATGCATACCAAGTTTTAGTTCTATTCTAAGTATGTAGTTGCCACTGCATGACTATTCTGAGTTTGTCAGCACCAATAAAAATAAGCATACATATGTACTTATCTTTCAATTAATCCGACGAATTTTCTACGTTACAAAACCTTTTGGAAGTTGATAACATTAATTTTTACAATAAGCGCGCAGGGTATTAAAACTATTTCGTTGAAGTGTTAATGAATTCATTATTTTGCAAAATATATATTGTATTAAAATAAAATGTAACATAAATAACACTTTTGTACAGCGTTTTGTACGGTCAATAAGAAATTCGAATGAGTGGTTTAGGTTATTTTTCAGAATGTCCTTGAGAATGCCGGTCGACGCCTTTGGATGGCTTCAATGTCCTCATAGCGGTGTCCTTTCGTCGGCAAATGAAGTTTTCCAAAAAGATAAAAGTCACACGGAGCCAAATCAGGCGAGTACGGTGAAGGATGTACCTTTCCAACGCATGTACCTACCAATAGGCGGCGCTATCAGGAACAGCTATTTTTAAAAAGTTCAGTTTCTTTTTCGATACATCTGGAATCTGGGCTGTTGGGTGCATGTTATACCTGTATCTACCTAGCATATGGAAATTGTAATGGGAGCCTTCTAACAAAGAGAATGTATGTGACTTGTTGCGCTTCGCTTTTCGATTACAGCATTTGATTTTCTAAATAATTGGTGTAATTGTGAGCGAAACCAGCCAGTCTGATGTATTATGCAGAAATTCGATGTTGGGTCTTATGAGAGAGTGTCCTACGATGCTCGATGTGGAGATGCATTGCAACCAAGTCTGTTCTATATTATGGCAAACGAACAGAAGGAGTTAAAGATAGTCTCTAACCACTTCTGGGACCAAGGTGGGAGATCGATGGCCAAACAAGCATGACTCAAAGTTGGTACCTATAGAATTTATTGTTAAAAGAACCATGAGTTTAAGCTTACAAATCAGGCACTCATGTAAAACTGTAGTGACAAATTGTCCGTTCGTCCGTCTGTATTTATGAGACAACAAATCTCTGCAACTATAAGAGCTGGACATTTATTTATTTAACCCAAAAAATTTTTATTAATACATACTATGTACAAATTTCATCTAATTTTTACAGAGATTTTTAGACTTTCCTTGACCATACGCAGATGTCTTATACTAAATTATGTGAATATCACGCCCACAACGGCGATCACGCCTACAATACCGCTATTTGAGCCATAAATGTACATATTTCAAGGCTTAGAATAGCCATGTGTTTTTTTTTTTTTTGGTTTGGATGCCACACCCACATCGCCCACAATACGAATGTATATATTCTTCAAGACACGTTTTTTAAGGTAACCAACCAGCTGAGGTTGATTTTTATTTATAAATTTAAAAAAAATTAGTTGTCTGTAAAGTCGGTTTACGGACGATAATTTTACGTGATAACGTCATAATTGAATTATACTCACTGAATTATCATTATTTTATATAATACAAAGAAGGAGTTAATTGAAAACAAGAAAAAACGTTAACTTCAGTTGAACCGAAGCTATAATACCATTCACATGAAACTTTAAATAGTATTGTAATACATAAAAGTGGGGGTTTAAATAGGGGCTACCCCAAAAATTGGGTGGTACACGCTCAATAGTAGATGTGTATGAAGCGATGTAGTAGATGTGTAAGATGCCGCCATATAGAATTTCAAGTTAATATTGACGTTTTCCATACAAATGCATAAAAGTGATGTGTTGGTTTATATGGGATTACCTCAAAAAGTTGGCGGGACTTTTTTATATATATATGAAGCGGTTGTCCATTAAAATCCACAAAATCAAATTTCAAGCTAATATTGATCTAAATGAACGATTTTTTCATAAAAAACACAAAATTGCACGGTGGATTTGTATGGGGGCTACCTCAAAAAGTGGGCGGGCCATGCCCAATTGTCTATGTATGTTAAGCGGCTGTCTCTTAAAAGGCACTATATCGCATTTCAACCTAATATTGACTTTCATAAAAAAGTTTTTCTTACAAAAAGTTAAAAGTGGACCATAGGTTTGTATGGGAGCTACTCCAAATAGTGGGCGGGACACGCCCGTTAGTCTACGTATGTAAGCGTCTGATCATAAAAATGCACCACATTGCATTTTAACCTAATATTGAGTTTAATATAGATGTTTTCATACAAAAAGTCAGAAGTGGGCAGTAGGTTTGTATGGGAGCTACACCTTGCCTCTCCTTCCCCTGCCACTACTTCCCCCTGTCCCTACTACTATAAATGTATGCTGCGAGAGAAAGAGATAAAACGCGTTTCTATATAGTTTCCCTATCCTTTGTCTCTTCTTTGTGCTATGGTTCGTCATATACGATCTTGTTGTTGTTGTTGTTGTACTGGTGGCTGCTGTTGCTGTAGCTGTTGTTGTCATTGTGTTTGATGCCGAACGATAAAGGCGGTCGTGCCTATCCATCGCTTGCTCAGGCGGAACGTGAGAAATGGGCATGGCCTTTTCGCGTTCATCGAATTATAAGACGTTATCACGTCAAAAAAAATTTTTTTTATTTGGAATCGAAAAAAAAATGTGTTTTGTTATAAACAAAACAAATTTTTACTATTTAAAAACCAAATATGTATTATTTTCATTAGTATATGAAATGTGGCAGGGTATTTCGAAGTCGTGAACTCACGACTGCAGCAATATTTCATGTTTTTATAAGAAGTTTTTTTTAATTCGTTACGATTTCGTTCGATGTGGATACTGGATTTTACCGAAAACAATTACAAATTTGATTTATGCCATCACTTTTACCCAAACGAGCCACTGTGCGGCATGTACATATATTAGAGCGTTGCAATTATAACAACAACAACAACAACAACAATCATAGGTGCAACGCATGAGATAGACAGCAAAATAATAATAATGATGAGAAAGAAGAGAGTGCTGAACTGAAGCGCAGCAGTTGCAACGTCGCAACAAAATTGCATTGCAGCAAATGAAAACGAAATGTGACGAATGAACGTAAATATGTACGTATGTGTGTGTGTGTGTGTGTGTGTGTGTGTATGTGTGTATGTATATACAGTGAGCGCGCAAAAGCAAGAGCGAAAAGAAGAACATACGACACCAAGCAAAAAATTAAAAGAGCTTTTATCTAGGCGTATGACGTCACTGTGCAATGCAATGCACATAAAATAAATGAAAAAAAAAGAACTTAAAAAAAAAAAAAAAATTAAACGCGCGCAGCATTTGTTGCATGCGTTGCTGCAAACGCAGAAATAGAGATGGAGATTCACAATTACAGAGTACATACATACGTACTTATGTATGTATTTACATTTATTTATTTAAATTGTCAGCTGAAAAAATTATAGAAAAGCAACGCAACAGAGAATGAAGAAACGTGCAAAAATATTAAAGATTTTAAAAAAATACGTTATAGGCAGTTTAAAAAAAAAAAAAAAAAAATTAACAACCTTTATTATGGAAGCATTCTACAAAACATATGGGTGTCCCAAAATTTGGGTAAAGTTAAGCTGAGACCGCTCGAAACAAATCATTTTCACTGACGAGGTGCATTTTCATTTGCATGAGTTCATCATGAAACCAAATTTCCGAATTTAGGGCTCAGAGAATCTGCGATACAAATACATTCGCAACAAGCGGCGTCGAAAATGAGACCGAGAATTTAGTCACTGTGAACGGCATTCATTACAGCAACATGATAACCGAGTTCATGTGACCTCAACTGTACGGTATAGTATGGAACTGGACGACATGTGGTTTCAGCAGGAAGGCGCCACCCGATAGATGAAGCAACGATTTGCAGACCGAATCATTTCCCGAAATGCCGGTGTCAACTGGTCACCAAGATCGTACGAAATTTTTCTTTGGGCTTTTGTAAAATCTCAGGTATACTATGTGAATAAACCACAAACCAAAGCTATGTTGCAATGCATAATCGGTGAGACAGTGCCACATCATTTTCAAAGTATCATCGAAAATTTCATGAAAAGAGCAAGGGTCTGTGTTCACAGCTGCGGGAGACATTTTCAAAACTTTTAAATTAAATATTATTATTATTAGCAATCGAATTTATAAGTTTATTAGCTACTGCATTATTTTGACTAATTTCTCGCTAAAATATATTTTATATGTGAGACAATAAAAGCATCGTTTATCAATATTACCAGTTTCCTTGGTTGCTACAGTAACTCTCCGTATCTTTTAAACAAAATTAAACTCATTTTAAATTTAACCGCTTAAATTTTATTAATTCTTCTTTTTTATTATTGTCAGCTGTTTCTGCGAACTTGCAAAATCTAACTACCATGATACAATAATACCATGCGCACATCAACAAAGAAAAAATTCAGCGATACGAACCGTGCAGCACAAGCATTCAAAGCACATTCAAAGCAATTATAGGTTGGGTTTGATTGGCCTGTTAAATACGAAGCCGCTCGCTCTCAACACGCTACCTTATTATTATTATTATTATTATTATTATTATATCATGCTAAATTCCGTTCGCGTACTTTCTCCAGTAAGTTACTATTTGAGAGAGTAAAATTTCGTATTCTCAAATTTTGTTACTGATTAAATCTTACTGAAAATGTACGCGAACAGAACTAATCACATGTTCGAAGCAGATACAGCTATTTTTAACATGCTTTTATTAGCTTGACCTGTATCTATCTAACTATCTATCTATGTAACGGAATCTTTTAACTTAATTTTCACCAACTTCCTAACGTCGAAATAATTTGAAAGTTTGCACGTGTATTACGCAATACAATAATTTTACAATTTTACCTAATATCCTGACCAGGATCATCATGATATGTGATTTGTTTGTGAATCATGTTCTGTTCCGTTCCGTTTCGTTTGTTTTGTTTCATTGTGACGAGAACGTCGTGTTATTTTAAAAAAAATTATAGTTTAAAAAAACTAAAAAAAACAGGCTTTAATAGTAATGTGAAGTAATAATTTTGAATAAGCTTAAAATGAGAATTAAGTGATTGACAGAAAATTAACTTAAACATAAAAAAAATTATAGTTTAAAAAAACTAAAAATCACGCTTTAATAGTAATGTGAACTAAAAAGTAAAAAATAATTTTGAATAAGTTTAAAATGAGAATTAAGTGATTGACCGAAAATTAACTTTAACATAAAAAAGCGTGGGGTGCTCTGTAATATATTATTATAATAAGTTTATATTTACAAATAGCTACCAATGAAATAATTATAACAATTAATATCAAGCACCCCATGCTTTTATTATGTTAAAGTTAATTTTCTGTCAATCACTTAATTCTCATTTTAAACTTCTTCAAAATTATTTTTTACTTTTTAGTTCACATTACTATTAAGGCGTATTTTTTACAGTTTTTAAACTATAAATTTATTTTTTACTTTTTAGTTCACATTACTATTAAAGCGTGTTTTTTTAGTTTTTTTTTTTAAATATAATTTTTTTCAACGAAGTATAAAAGTAATAGTTTGCTATGTGCGGCCAAGCCGACTGATGATAGGTAGTGGCATACTTTGAAACACGGTTATTGACAGACGATAATTTTTCTGTGTAAACAAATAAAATTGTTTATTATTCCTTCTTTCGTATTGAGAAAAAATATACTATGTAAAAATATATAAAATGACCATATACATATGTGATGGTATAAGAACTACGCTGGATAAATTTAATCTTTGGAAATCAATGAAAATTATAGAAAATGCCTTTCCTGCGAAATGTTTTTGTCAGAGAATCAACCAAGAATAGTATTTTATTTATTATTTTCACAATCACAATTTCTTAAAAAGAGGAAGAGATAGATGTGGGAGTACATTATTTTGAAATGCTTTTCATATTTCCATTTAAAATATCACGAGGGTTCTCCTCCACAGCCAGCAAAACTGCATTTTAAACCCTCTCTTTCGATCTTCAAATAATAAGTTATATCAAATCTGTTTTCGGTTTTTTTTTTTTGTAATAAAAAAAAATAAATAATATGAATAATACTACGGAACCGTAGTTGGTCAAGGCTGGTAGCCAAGACAAAATCCAATTAAATACTGATATCTTTACTGGAAACATATTCCAGGTAAGCAATTTTCATAATTTTTTTTTTAATATTTTTTCTTTTTTTTTCAATACATTTTTCTCTTTGCAAGGATAAGGAAGTGCAGGTTAATTGCAGTGGCGTGCAGGACCGCGGTCCTTTAACGGTTGCATTGACTGTCAAAGGCAGAATGTTGTTTGATATAAAAAGGGGCAGTGACTGTGGTTTGGCCCCAGAAATACAAAGGAAAAGGACGATGCCAAAACTGACACTCAACTGGAAGAAATACAATATGTGTGGCAAGCTGAAACCCAACGTGAAACAGAGCGCTAAGCGTCTTCTGTGCGAGCAGAGTGCTGGCATTGGCCAAAACGATACATTAAAGCTGAGATCCAGGCCATTGGCAGAAGCTCAGACTACTGAGGGCGTCGGATGTTCCAATGGCAATCGCGTAAAGAAGCCCGTCGTCAAGAAGCCCATTACGGGAAACAAGGTAAAAAAACCAAAAATGCCGCGCTGCTCTTTGCAGCAAACTGTACATGGTGGAAAAAACAAACGCCCAAAGAAACTCGTAGAGAAAATAAAACCCGGTAAAAAATCAACTAAGCAGGGCTCAAAAAAGAAGCGCGCTAAGAAGCCAGTAAAGCCGGGAAAGTCAAAATTGTCGAGGAAAAACAAACCCGAGTGCTATTGAATAAGCATCATAAAAGAGCCTCGGATGTGTAATTACATAACCTGATCTGACAAAAGAATCAAAGAAATGTCGAAATTCTACATCAAGAAAACCAAATCTGTCTGCGATTGAATAAAGCCTCGGATATTACTAACCTGACAAGAGAATCGAAGAATTAATTTAAGTTCACTCAAAACAAAATTCCAAATCTGAAGAAGTAGTTGTTAACTTATTTTTAATAAGTTGTGCCATAAAATTGAAGTGAATGTATTTTAAGGATTTGTAAAATTAATGTATGAAAAAACAGTTTACGGAAATATTACCTTGTTTTTGTTTCTTATTGTTTGGTTTAACCAACATATAAATGAGAAATTCAAGCTTCAAATTATCACTCATTAAAACACACTTGACAACAATATTTTAGATGCTTGTGAACCAAAGGTAATCACCCACCTTTTTCTTATTTGTCCTACACCAGACATTACGAGTAAGTGCCTATGGGCTTGTCGCTTTTTGTCACATTTTGTTGCCTTCCGAATGTTAAAACCTGCCATCTTGTTAGGATCTGCGTTTAAAGTTAGCCAATTCTGAAGCATAGAGTTGCCATCGTTTGTGAGGAAATGTGGTAAATCAATAATTGAAGGGAGTCAACACTCGGTTACATTCCGAACTACTGGAGAAGTGTAATAATTGGAACAAAGGTAATCTTTATACTGAAAGCGGGTAATACCTTCAGACCCATAAGTCTGACGTCTTTTATTCACAAAACATTGCAGAAGTCGATATATAACCATTCATTGTTTACACACCACTTTACAAAAATCAACATGCGTGTATAGAGCAGCTACATTTACTGAAACTGCTTTATGCCAGTTGAATTCTATAATTAAAGATGCCCTGAATGTTATGTGCTTTTATGGATATTTCGGGCGCTTTTGACAACATGTCAATTCAAGAGGTTGCTAGAGCAATTTTCACTAGAGGGAAAGACCCCGGCTTTGCAACTGGCTGGCACATCTATTGGATTCTCGGAATGCCTCTCCGCAAAGCGTTCGCGTGAGTTGCACTCGAACTTTTTAAATTACAAAAAAAAAAATAATTTTTTGAATTAAAAAACATTGATTTTTTTTTTTTTCTTAATTTGTTTGCTATGCGGCCTTAAAAAGCGTGAATATATGTTCCAAATTGCCGTATTATGATCGTGGTGGGCATGGCATACACAGAATTTAATGTAGAAGTCGTCTGCATATGGACAAGGCTATTCTAAATTTCCAAGTTAGAAGTCTGTAGCTCCTACAGTTCCTGAGATCTGTTGTCGCATACACAGAAAAAGACGTATTCAAGAGGGGAGTGAGGGAAAAGTTCAACGGATTTGTAGCAGTGAGGTATTTATATAAACGTAGACGATACAATAAGCTGCTTATTTTAAAGATATTATCGCGAAAATGTATCTTGATCTTGAGATATGTACATATGTGACTAAATTTTGCTGGATGTGATACAATGTCTGGCAAAATTAGTGGTCCACAGATAATCTTAAAGCAATCATTTTCTCAAGCACGGTGCTTTAGAAGCAGATCCGATAATATCCAAAATTGTATAATTGAAATTGGAAAAAGTAATCATGGAAGAAGAACTGCTTCCACGAGAAGGAAAGCATATATGTAAGTTATACAATGCTACTAGTAAGCGCGTGTTTGTTAATTTTCTCTGCAATAATTCAGACAAATTTCAACCGATTTTAGATTTCTCAACGATTTTAGGAGAAAAGTAATCGATTTTTCATTCTCGTAATTTGGATAGAACTCCGATGTAGTTTTTAATGCTAGTATGTATTTAAAAACGCCTCCGAATTAATAAATACAAAATGCTTCAATTGAAATAACTATGCCGACAAATCCTCAATCTTATCTTATCAGGATACTTTGATATCTTCGATTATTCAAAAATTTGTCGAATAAAATTCTTCAGCATTTAGTCTGAATACACTCTGCATCCAAATTGTACTGCGAAATCCAGTTTCGTAGGTATAAAAGCTAAAATTGGTGCGTCAAAAACAAAGTCAAGCCAGATTTGGTACATAAAAGCCCAATTATGAAAAAACCTAAAAATTAGGCAGGCCATTCAGCTGAGTTAGTGGAAAAAGTAAGTGAAATAATCGCTATCAATGCAAATTTCACTGTGAGAATGCTGGCAGAAGAATAAAATTCATCTTATACTGTACAATCTACAAAATATTACCTGAATATTTCGGTAAAAGAAAGGTGTGTGCACGTTTTGTTCCACATCATCTAAATGATGTGTAGAGCATTGCAAAGACATCATTTGAACAGTTGAAAACGTTCTTGATATTCTTGATTCGATCATAGCTGGTGATGGTACATAGAGATTTAAATATGATCCTAAAACTAAGCTACAATTTGCAGAATGGAAGTCAAAAAACGAGCCAAAACCGAAAAAATTACGTTTTCAGAGGTCAAGAATCAAGACAATGTTGGTAACTTTCAATTGGTTGCAACTTAGGGTAGAGTTGGTGGCATTATTTATAATTTCTATATAAGTTCTATTTGTACCATATTCATCACGGTTCCCAAGAAAATTATAAACAACTTATCGGCTTCTACTAATTTTGGCTGCAATTTCTCCCTTCAAGAAACCCTCCACTTCAAGAGCCAATATTTTTCCTCTTTCTACTTCGCCTAATGTAACGCTAAAACAGGCACATTCTTGACCGCAATTGAATTTAATAACGGTAAATAGAATAGAGAGGTCAAATATCACACAAAAAACAATTAACAAATAAACATTTCTGCATTAAAAGAGTAGTCATTTAGTGAGCACAATTGAAATTGTAGAGTAATTATTCGAACGCATCGACTTGTGCTAGAGTTATGAAACGCGACTTATATTGGATTGTCAGGAAAGTCGTGACGTATTTTTGCAATACTATTACAATATGGAAAAAAAGGGACTAATACTATTCACACAATATTTTAAATCGTACTGAAAAAACATAAACGTGGAGGGTTTAAATAGGAGCTACCCCAAAAAGTGGACGGTATGCGCCCACTAGTAGCTCTGTATGTAGCGAGCATCTATATCGATTTAAAAAGTTGATATTGACGTTCTCATAATAATGCATAAAAATCAGCTGTATGTATGTTTGTATGGGAGTAACTTTAAAAGTGGGCGGGAAATGCTCATTTGTTCATGTATATGAAGGGCTGTCCAGTAAATCGCATTTCAACCTAATATTGACTTTAAGAAAGAAGCTTTTCATACAAAAACACAAAAGGGGGCAGTAGGTTTGTATGGAGGCTACCCTAAACAGTAGGCGGGTCCCACCCATTAATGTATATGTCAATCATCCGTCTACGGAAAGTTACGATATCAATTATTAAGTTGATATTGACTACAAGAAAAAAGTTTTTCATACAAAATGTCAAAAGTAGGCGTTGGGTTTTTCCCCCTTTAATGCGTTACAATCTTTCAGACAAACTGATAATACTATTCAAACTATGTGAATAGTATAAAAACCAGAATGTGAGTACAAAGTGAGATATATATATATATATATATATATATATATATATATATATATATATATATATATATATATATATATATATATATATATATATATATATATATATATATATATATATATATATATATATATATATATATATATATATATATATATATATATATATATATATATATATATATATATATATATATATATATATATATATATATATATATATATATATATATATATATATATATATATATATATATATATATATATATATATATATATATATATATATATATATATATATATATATATATACAATTTATATATATATATACTTTATAGTCTCTACCATGCCTCCCTCTGCCTGTTATATATATTCGCACAAACTGATTATACCCATTTTCACTATGGGTATAGGGTATAACAGCAACAGCGCTAGTGATAAAGATGAGCGATAACTCGATAAAGAATAGTTATCGACAGCACCAGTGAATTCCGCCGCCAGCCACCATCACTAGCGGCAACACGAGAGACTGCGATTTGGACTGAAATCAAAATAGCAGAAATTGTAGCAGTGAAAACGAACGAGTAAACCAAACGGAAAGTCTTCTTGGATATATGTACATGAAAACATGGCTGCCGTAATACCTCGATTATTGCGTGCCGGTGTGCCAGCACTGCAGCGTATAGCAATCCGGCAGCAGGTAAGCGAGTTGTGCGCCTCATACATATATCTACATATGTATATAGAATGCGTTGCATAAACACTTTGACTCGCTTTTGATTACCTCCGCAGCTCAATACCAACATCACAACGCCATTGGTTATTTTAGAGCAACAACGTCACTCCAGCTATCGCTCATCCAACGTAGTGCAGCCACTCGAGCAGTATCCTGAAGTTGAGGTGATACCCAATGCGCCCGAGTGGAAGTACGTGGAGCGTTTATTGCCGCCAAAGTTAGTGCCGCAGCCATGTAAAAAAGAAAGCTATCCTTCCGGTTGGCGTCCACCAGTAGAAAATCATAAACATGCCTATCATGTGGCACGCACCATGAATCACATGATGCCTGTCTATTTGCATACACGCTTTCGTGGTCAGCGTCGCTTGACCGTGGTACGTCGCATTCAAGGCGATATCTGGGCATTGGAACGCGAACTGCGTATTGTTGTGGAACAGGCACGCGGTGGTAAATTGTGTGCAAGTCGTATCAATGAAATGAGCGGACAGATATATTTTCACGGCGACTATGTCGATGTGCTACGCGAGCATTTGAAGGCGCAGGGTTTTTGAAACTACTTGTCCAAATAAATCCAAAGTTTAGTTTACAAAATAATTACAATTTTATTTATTATTATTACCGCAATAATACCTTAAAGTAACTTTTTTATTATTATACATGGAGCGTTCGAGATTTAGTGTTAAATACATGTGTTATCGTTGTTGCATGTGTTTTTAGGTGAAAGAAATTATGGAAAAAAAAAAATATGCTGGGCGGCGATAATCCATGCAGCACTAAGTGCCCAAATGTGTAGGAGACATAAAGAGTAGTTTGTGTATAATTTAGCAGTTTGCAATGAACTCGAGCGCGAAAAAAATGTGTAAGACTAACACACAAAAAAAAAAAAAATACTTAAAACTAGTGAGTCTAATCTACATAGCCGCTCACAAACAATGCAGGAAAGATCAATTGAAAGCGCTTTAGCGCTCAGGTACGCAAGTTAAAACACAACGTTGGCTTGGCAAGAATCGGCGACAAAAATGTCGTTGCTGTCGCCATTCTCATACAATATGCAAAGCAGCCAACGTTAATGTAGTCTCAGTCGCGCACCTGTTATCCAGAAGAAGTAGCACCGCCAAATAATGCGGCACCGGTCAATAAAGCACTGCCTGGCGCTGCACCAATGCCAACGCTATTGCCACCACTATTTAGTAATCCAACACCAGCTACGGCAGCAACACCAGCACTAACGCTAGTTGTAGATGAACGTTTCATTGCCTTACGTATGGCAGTCCAATCCTCCATAATTTCATCTTCACGTAGCATATAGACAATATATGGACCGGTTACCGAAACTGCCTTCTTGCGTCCGGGACCACGCACTTTGCTTGTACGTTTGTCTGTGCCCCAATCGGCCCATGAGATGTCAACATTATGGCGATCCTCTTCGAGGCGACGTATCTTTTCAACCAATTCATCACGTATTTGATCAAGCGCCAAACGTTTCTCGCTCTGCAATCGATTTGAAATTAGTATTGCACATATTAAAAATAACAAAATAATGAAAGTACCTCAAAGTGTTGCGTTGCTGCTTGTTCTTCGGATAGAAACTTGTGATCAATATTTTCTAGACGCATCTTCCGCAGCACCTCAGCAACATCGATGCGCGTGTGATAGACTTTGTCCAGTTCCTTAAGCGGCTGTAGAAATTCTTCGGAACGTCCACTACGCACCTCGGACAGCTGACGTTCGATTAGATTGATGCGTTCAACATAATACTGTTCACGTAGTTGGCTAAATTGTCGCTCCAAGCTAGCTGTTGCGATAGAGAGCATATGGAAATTGTAATGCCGCGTATAAAAACAATAACAACAACTCGAACTCACCCAAATCCTCCAAATGTTCAGCGCGTCGCCGCTCAATATCGTTTGAGTCCAACTCAGACGAATCATCGGATTCGCATTCATTAGCCTCCTCTTCCTCGTCAGATGACTCGTGGCCCTGGCTGGAGTTGCTGCGTTCAGATTCGCCACCAGAGACGTCGCCTTCCGCATCGGATTCGCCGTTCTTCACCGGCATTGTTCTCCGTGTTCCCCAACGAAATGCTTAAGTGATGCAACAAATATGTGCGCTTAGCTTTTACCTATTGTTGTACTTGATTTTTATAAAAAAAAAAGGCGCCTAAATTGTAAATTTTTGTTTTTTTTTTTGTTGCAGCAACAAAAGTTTTTTTTTCTGCGCTGACTCGCTACTGCTTATTCTTCGCGTTTCACATTCACATAAAATGTGCACAAAATTCAATGAGTGACATTCACAATGAATGACATAGCAAATAAAACAATATATTCTGTACAGTTGGTATTGTTGCAGCATTTTCATATAGTTGCATTTAAGCCCTGTTGAAACGATCATTTATATATAAAGAACTAAATACACCTGCACACATTTAATCAAAAGCATGATGTGGCGGAAAATACACGGGTGTATTTGGAGATTTGACTGCTTGGTCAAATGTGTGAAGAAAATTAAACACTTTTGATCTTCTTCCTCGATGTGATTTTTATTTTTTACAATAGTAATCTTCTGATTCTCTGTATGTAAACGGCCTATTAGCAAGTAAAGTGTATAGGGGTGTTCATCCAAAAGTTGAAAAGAAATTAAAATATTTATTTTTCAACCGTTTATGTTGATATAGATTAAAGTACTTTTTTAACACCTATTCAATGATACAAGTTATGTCAGCTGTTTGCATTCAACGTATATAAAATAACTATCATCGTGCATTTCTACATTTAACGTTTATATTAAACATATTTTTTTTTTTTGGAAATTTTAAAATTAAACAATTTAATTTTATCGAAAATAAATGGCTTCGGAATAGCCAATGTTTCAATTGCCTTACGTTTTTTTTGTTTTTTTGTTTTTGTCTTTCCATCTTTTTTGTATGAAGTTTACAAACAGCTGATGTTGACGGCTGAAAATAAACAGTAAATTTCGCTTGAACTGCTTGATGAACACTCCTATTCTTCCTTCATACGAATTGTCCAAAATGGGAGGATGGTTTATATGGGTAATACACTAAAAGGCGGGGGATAACACCCATTGTGAAGCTTTCATCCAAAAGAAACCACCATATAAATTTTTAAATCGATATTGACTAAAATAGAAAGTGAAAAGTGGGCGGGTGGTTTGTATGGGGCTAACTTTAAAAGTGGCCATGTCAATTTGAATACTCTATTTGGCTGCTATAAAAATAAGTCTAGATGCCGGGCCACAGCTGTATAACTTAAAAATACATATCAAAATACCAGACACGCAGATGGTGTCTACTTTGTGTCTTATCTTTTAAATTCAAAAAGAGTATTATTTGGGGTAGCTCCCATACAAACCAATTTTTCCACTTGTTTTACGTGACCGCCTGCCATGTTGGCTTAAGGACACAGTGCTTTTAACACTTATGATACCGTCATAAAACGGACGCTCAGATTAATAGTAATGATAATAAATTATAATAATAATAATACACCGTTACACATCTCGTTCATGCTACCACAGATTAACACTTCTTGGAGCATCAATTTCCACATGCCGCCATAGAGGCTGTAATGTAATTGCCAGTAAGCTATTACCACACAGTTACGGCGTGTACACTCGCAAATCAACGATTGTACATGTTATTCCACCTGTGTGCCTTATTGGAGACACAGATCTAATTTTATAGAGTTTATTCTCTTCGCTAGGTTACTATTAGCCATCACTGAAGGGTAAGGTCACGTTTTGGCCCTTCAGCATGTTTCTATCTAGCCCCACGAGTTGGATATAACCTTCGCTTCCAGAGCCGGTAACAGGACATACAAAATTAGAAGGCAGCTGGGTCTTCTCTCCCCGCTAATTTTTCATAACCAGTCCCCATGACTCTGGTTTCGCCAGATCTACCAGACAGACAGACAGACAGACAGACAGACAGACAGACGAACATGTCGACTCAGTTTCCGATGCTGATCAGGAATATATATATATATATATGTATATACTTTATGGGGTCTACCACGCATTCTTCTGCCTGTTACATATATTTACAGAATTTATAATTTTACACTACAGCTGCAGGGTATAAAAACGGTCAAACGTTCAGTGCTACAAAATTTGTTACTGTTCTACGAACAATACTACCCTATATAGCCATTTCTTTCTTGCACATACATGACGTATAATTGTTTCTCGCTTGTTTAAGTTGAAACACGAAGATGTCCCGTTTAGAGTGAAATGCACTTATGCTGTACAACTGTGTGAGAAAGCGAGCTAGCTAATAGTTTGTAATGTTTTACAACACTCTTCTGTTGTGCCCCTCATGCACTGCGGCAGCACTGTGCAGGCCAGCTGACGTATTGAAAAGGCAGCGAGCAAAACAAATACAAATATACGTGTAAATTACACATTAAAGAAAATATAATTAAATATATATTGTAAAGGCAATTAAAATAGCAATATGCAATCTCCCAATTCCGATGATTTGCTGCAGTTTAAGGACTATAGCAGCAATTCACCAAGCAGCAACAGTCCGCCGGCACAAATTAATGTAAACTCGCCAACGCACAGTTCCAGCAGTGGCACTGGACAGCAGAGACAGCGCGGCGATCCGCTATCGGATCTTATATATGACATGAGCACTTCGGCGCAGGCACTTAGCGGTGGCAGTGGATTAGGAGGTGGCATGGGCGGTGGTGATGGCGGCGGCAGCGGCGTCGGCGGTGCTGGCCTTGATGGCGACACAAATGCTGGCGCCGGTGGTAAGGTATCGTTTCTAACGCTTGAATACTATCAGCGTTTCTTTAATGTTGACACCTATATGGTACTGGAGCGTATTGCCAACTCAATGATACCAAAACGCGCGGCCGGTAGTTATCTACGTTTGAATATTGGCGTCAATCCGGATTTGTATGGACCACTTTGGATAACCGTGACACTGGTACGCATTTAAATTTGTTTATATACATACATACATATGTACATATTTGAGAATTGGTTGTATTATCTCTTGCTGTATCTTCTATGTACGCAGATCTTCTCCATTGCTATTAGTGGCAATATAGCCAGCTATTTGCAGCATGCCAGCGATGGCTTCCACTGGCATTATAATTTCCATTTGGTCTCATATGCTGCAACATGCATTTTTCTCTATGCCAACATTTTGCCAGCCATACTCTGGGCACTGTTTAAGTATAGCCTTAAGCCAAGCGATGATAGCATTGAAACGGATAGCGTAAGTAGCGCTGAATCTCACATACTCTATTAATATTAATTACAACATTTTTTCGCATTAATTACGTATGCACTTGCTCAGGCCGATTATACACCCTCACTATTGTCGCTAATGTGCATTTATGGCTATTCACTGGCTATTTACGTGCCCGTCTCCATACTCTGGGTCATACAGGTGAGTGTGTACAGTAATGTGTACACTGAGTTTTATTTCAAATTAAGGATTATTTAATTCTCTTTGAATTTTTAAACGATTTCATTATATGTATTCTATACTTTAGTTTTAAGCAATAGTTTTAAGGTCACAGTTACTCTCCGAGGCGACCAGTTATCGGAGAGGCACCTTTAGTGACTGCGTTATTTTGAAACAGGGCCCTCAGCCAGACTGATCATCGACACGGTATGCATGACCTCTTGATTCGGCATTTTATCGACTATGCCTTGGTCTAGGAGGTGATGGGGTGTTGGGATGGGGTAGCTGAGGACGGTTGGTTGTGGGAGTCACATGTCGCTCAAATTTGCCATATTCCGAAGAATACGTTACCAGGGATCACCACGTGGAGGGACTCTCATTAGAGAAGTCTTTTGACAAGAGGCAACACCTATGAGTCGACTATATGCTATATGGGACAGTAAAACAGCACAGTTGCACTGCCTACCGATCCACATATAGGTTGAACATACAACACATACGTAAGATATGCTACAGTATTGGAATGCCATTCCGGCCGAGTGCCTTGGATGCAAAATCTACCAAATCCTCACGTCCTTTTTTCTTACGAATATGACGTACGGATTCACGCTTTAACCTATTCTGCTGAGAAGGATGTTGCATGAACTGTCTGCAAAATACGGTTGTACACTTCTTTGACGATTCCTATTTGCATTACCTCGAATGTAACAGATGAAAGAACTCTATTCTGAGGAACACCAGATAGCTTTTCAATAGTGTACCACAGAACTCGTCACAATTATCCAAGTGTTCTAGCCATTTTGCCGTTCTATGCTCCGCAACGAGATTATTCACATTGTGAGATAACAAGACAATACAACTGTCACTTGGATCGTTGGCACGAATTTCATCACGCAAGGTCGCTAAGTGCGCAGCTTTCGCTGGAAAGCCTGGCCTAATACTAGGAAACCTACCAGCAGGAATATGCCGCTTTGCAGGCTTGGTAATATCGTCTCTAAAAATTCTGTCACCCACCCTAAAGTCATTGGGAGGCAAGAGACCGCTAAGTGATTGATCCATACCGGACATCGTGTAAACTCAGGTCAGTCTGCCCTATTATTTATAGTTAACAGAGACTCGACAATCCAATTCAATAAAATCTTCCGGTCGGGTAATACTAAGCATAATTGAAATATGGTCTGAGCTCAACGCTAGATCAGTCGACCATTCAGATTATGGAACAAGCGAGTCATTTCACTGACAAGTTACAACCTGGTATCAACACCTACTGATGGATATTATGTTTTTACCATAAGAAAAGATCGCACTTATTCAATTGTTCAGATAGAATGCTGCTAAAAAGTTTTGAAGATAAAATGTATTAAATCTGTATGAATATTTTTCATTACCGTACAGGATTTATAGGACAAGAAACAAGTACAATCAAAACGTAAAATTTTTCGAGTTACCTCTTTTTATTGCAAACATTTAAATAGTTTGCTATAAATCAGTTTCCGATCACGCATTACATGTGAAAGCAAACGTTGAAATATAATTATAAATCAGCATCCTTTCGGAAAAACTTTTGGATGAAATCTCTTCCTAAGTACAAAGTGAAATCTGGCTCGCGGTAACGTCTCTCCTTCTTGCAAAGAAACCCTGCTACAGCTGGCCTTGGATCATATACAGCTTTACCCACTCCATTGATTGCCACAAACCTTCTCCAATTCATTGTCTCTTCTGAAGTTAAGATTCGATTTAAGTTGATTTCAACAGTTACTGAAATATTTTTATACCTTCGTCTGGAGTGTCGAGATTTTATATTATTTTTATTGCTTCACCAAAAATTGTTTGCAATCGACTATCTTGAATTATATCTCGGCTATATTTGGCCATTAAAAAGGAAGAAAATCTTTTGAGCAGTTAATTTTCCTCAACGTTAAGCCAGACTCCGAGAAAATTGATAAACCCTGAAATTATTTCGACCGGAAGTGCAATCTATAAGCGTGTGCCTGTTGTGACGAGAGAATGTTATACTTTACATATTTTTCTGTCGTGTTCTTCATTGTGAGTATCTTCTCGTATATTTTTCTGATGTGAAGAAAACTTCTCTTCCTGTTCACCTGGATATGAATCCTGAAACATGAGTTTCAACTTTCCGAGAGTGTTTTCTTTTAATGTTAAAACATCGAACAAAAGCAAACGTTCGTTTTGAAGATTCTTCTGCAATTCTTCCAACCAGTAAAACATCTGCCATCAAACATAATTGGAGAAGATGTTGAAAATCTGATTTTCTCCAAGTATTGAACATTCCAACCGTCACATTTTTGCCTATTAGTGAACCAGACGTGTTTGAAAGATGACCTCTGTACTGAAACATACACAATAGTATGTAAGACTGTGACTAAATTAGCAACATGTGTGTGTGCCCAGCAAATCTAAGTTCATAGTAATCTGGGAATGAATGATAATCTTGGCGTTATTAACGCATTTCTTTTAGTTTTGATGGTGATTTTTATTGATATTTTGATTCGGTGATATTTTGCTACAGCTCTGCGTTTAATCAACCAAATGTTCATTTCGGCAACCGAATCAAGTGCTGATTCCATCAGAGAAACACCAAAATGTCATTAGTTTGTGTCCCGATATTCTTCAAGACGTTTCTACAGGTCCGATTCAGAATCTGTAAAAGCAGCTTCGCCATCATTTGTGACTCTCACTACTAAACCAGTTGACATATTGGTACCACAACAAAACTTGACCGTAGCTTCAAGCAATCCTGCAGCAGCCGTCTTTTCTGGTTGTACTCGTATTGCACCTATGAAAGTATAATTTCAAACTTAATTAAGAACAAAAGCAACAAAATTGCATACAAAAACTTAATGGAGGGTAAGTTTGTATGGGTGCTGCGCCATTTAGTGGTCCGATCTGCACATATTTCGGATATTTTATTAGGATGAACGAAAAATAAATTAAATTTGGCATGTTAAAGTAAAGTACCAAAACAGAAACATTTTCTTATAAAACCTCAAAAATTGTCTAGGTCTTGCCTACCCCTTATAGTGGAGTTAGCACGTTCTTTTTATACAATTTTTCTAAAAAGGGAATAGGAGAGTTGAAATATTCATACATGAAGTCTCTATCTCTTATATTCTAAGATCTTGATGTTCAAACAGATGTTCGATTGTAACGCGGCTCTTCTGCCTGTTACAAACTTAATATAGTACCTTTTGTACCCATAGGGCAATACAGGGTATAAAAAGATACTTTGTATACATTGTAACGAAAAGTGAGAAGAGTATAAGTTTTGGGAATTTAGAATGTGCTTGGTACACCCCATAAAGTATATACATATATTCTTGATCAGCCTATACTTACTTATACTTCTCTGAAACGTTGTTTTTGATTGTCTTACATTTCATAAAAAAAAAAAATTTACTGCTTAAACGTAAATTAATCATAGCAATTCAGTAATTGTGTACGATATTTAGTATTTGATCACTATTATCCTGAATTTTTGCCATTAAACGCTTAAAATTCGTTGTGTGTCATTCCGCACTTTCTATTCATGGTTGCTCGCATATTTTCCATTGAGTTGAGATGTGGGCTATATGATGGCCAATTTAGGACATCAATTTCAATTCTAAATTCAAAGCCAATTTTTTATACCATTCACACATAGTGTGAAATGGTATCTATCAGTTTGTCTGAAAGTTTGTAACGCATTAAAGGAGCCATAGCCGTAGACCCCATAAAGTATATATATTCTTGATCAGCTCGAAGAGACGAATCGATCTAGCCATGTCCGTCTGTCCGTCTGTATGTTGTTGCTCATTTTTTGGGGACCAATTTTTGATGCTATCCAGTTGAAATTGTGCACATATACTTCTTTTTATTGTAGTTGACTAGAGTATCAAGATTGAATTGCCACGCCCACTATTTGGGGTAGCTCCCATACAAATCTACTGCCCACTTTTGACTTTTTGTAAGAAAACTTCTTTATTAAAGTCTATATTAGGTTGAAATGCAATGTGGTGCCTTTTTATGGTCAGCCGCTTAACATACATAGACTAACGGGCGTGGCCCGCCCACTATTTGGGGTAGCTCCCATACAAACCTATGGTCTACTTTTGACTTTTTGTAAGAAAAACTTTTTTATTAAAGTCAATATTAGGTTGAAATGCGACATGGAGCCTTTAAGAGACAGCCGTTAAACATACATAGACAATTGGGCGTGGCCCGGCCCCTTTTTGAGGTAATCTCCCATACAAACCCACAGTGCAATTTTGTGTTTTTTTATGAAAAAATTCCTTCATTTAGATCAATATTAGCTTGCAATATACATATACATATACAAATATACATATACAAAGGGGCGTGTCCCGGTCACTTTTTGAGGTAGTCCCATATAAACCCACAGTTCACTTTTATGCATTTGTATGGAAAACGTCAATATCAACTTGAAATTCGATATGGCGGCATCTTACACATCTACTAGTGGGCGTGTACCCCCAGTTTTTGGGGTAGCCTCTATATAAACCACCACTTTTATGTTTTACAATACTATTTAAAATTTCGTGTGAATGGTATTAGAGCTTCGGTTCAACCGAAGTTAACGTTTTTTCTTGTTCTTCTTTCGACAGCAGCTAAGTTCATGCTAATCGTTTGACAGGTTACAAAATGACACACGTTTTAATAACAGCAGTTTTTGTAGTTATGTCGTAAAAACATAATGAAACAAAGGGTAAATATTAAATTTTGTTTTAAACTCGGTAAAAAAATTTGCTGAGACTTGCTAAATTGTTAAAGTTTATGATGTTGATTCTATGAGTCTTACTCAAGTTTACACGATTTAAAAACGGTCGTGATGATTTAAATGATGATCAATAGCCTTTACGACCCATGTAATCGTGCTGAGTTAGTGGATATAGGATATGAGAATGTTGACAGAAGATTTAAATTCATCTTACTGTACAATCTACAAAATATTAACTGAAGATTTGGGTAAAAGAAAATTGTGTGTGCACGTTTTATTTCATATCAGTTCACACCATGATCAAAAAATCGCTCGTGTACCGCATTGCAAAGACTTCATTTCAACAGCTGAACACGAACCAGATTTTCTTGATTCGATCATAGCTGGTAATGAAACATGGTGTTTAAAATATGGTCCTCAAACTAACACTTTTCAATTCTATTACTTTAAAAACTGTTCTCATTTGCTTTCATTTTAAAGAAAATAAAATAAAATAAGCTTTAAGCTTTCACTTATTACGTTGAAAGTGACTGTATGAAATACTTTAAACTAAACAAATGATTTCCTTTTCATCTTTCAGATTTCCATACTTCAATGGCTACTGGTCATCACCGCGGCATTGCTTTCCGGCACCGTTTTAATTGCTGTATTAACGCCAGCGCTACGCAATTCAAAATTCTCGGTATTCATTATGATTGGCATTATTGGAGCACATTTTTTGCTTGCCGCTGGTTTTATGCTGTTTTTCTTTCATCGACCCAGCAACAACATCACCGGTGGCGTTACTCCTAATGCTCTTCCGCCAGTTCCGGCTGCAGCTATCGATGCTCTAAAGGCTGCGACACAGCCTGCAACGCCGCCACTTTATGGTGACATTTTGAATACAAGCCATGCGCAGAGCGGCTAATGATATTAGGCGGTTGGTTATTAATATTTAGTTAGATTTCAAATAATCTTATGCTGCAAAGCCGTGTGTTTTTCGCGTTCTATTTTTCTACACTTAAATGACCTTCTATTCATGCATAGCACTTTATTATTGTAAATTATTGTGCTTGATTAGTTGAAGCAGCAAGGCAAATAGCTATATTTAATTCCTTTTTTTTTTTTTTTTTTTGCCAAACAAATCGACAAAATGAAACGAGACACTTAACTATTTGTACAAGTACGATTATATCATTCTATTGTATTTAATTATTTACACATACATACAATACAATACATATATATATATATATAAATATAAAAGGCGTTTTAAACTGTAACCGTATCGTTGAACTGTTTAATTATATTCTGTAAATATTTGTAATAAGAGTTGTGGAATTAATGCTTATGCATTCATTATGAATGGATTAGCTCATTAAGTCTATCTGTACATGTACGCTGCGCGTGTAAAACTCGGACACTATGATTATAGAAACTAGAGATATCAAGTTTCCATAGGTTGAAAGGCGGAATTAAGTTTGGCCAAATTTTGTGTATGTACGAAGGGTCTAACTAACGTTTTTATACCCTGTACACAAAGCAACAAGGGTATATTAAATTTGTGCGAATGTATGTAACGGGCAGCAGAAGACGTGGTAGATCCTATAAAGTATTTATATTCTATATCAGCATTGGAAACTGAAGCAATTTAAGTACGTTTGTCTGTCCGTCCGTCTAGATATAGGAGATACAAGATCTTAGGACATTTAGTTTCTCCTTGACCATACGCAGATGTCTTGTATTAAATTTTGTAGATGCCAAACCCATAACTAAAGTATATATATTCTTGATCAGCTCAACGAGATGAGTCGATCTAGCCATGTACGTCTGTCGGTCTGTCTGTCCGTCTGTCTGTATGTTGTTGCGCATTTTTTGGGCACCAATTTTTACGCTATGCAGTTGAAAATTTACACACACACTTCTAATTAATGCAGTTTAATTGAGTATCAAGATTGACCCGCCACGCCCACTATTTGAGGTAGCCCCCATACAAACCCACCGCCCACTTTTGACTTTTTGTATGAAAAAGTTTTTTACTGTAGTCAATATCAACTTAATAGTTGATATGGTAGCTTCAAGTAGACGGGCACTTCACATATACATTAATGGGTTGGACCCGCCCACTGATTAGGGTAGCTACCATACAAACCTACTGTCCAATTTTGTGTTTTTGTATGAGACACTTCTTTGTTTAAGTCAATATTAGATTGAAATGCGATGTGGTGCCTTTTAATGGATAGACGTTTAACATACATAGACTAATGGGCGTGTCCCGCCTACTTTTTGGGGTAGCCGCCATACAAACTCACCTCCCACTTTTGTTTTTTTTTTATAAAAAAATTCTTTATTTAAATTAAATTCGATTTAGTGGATTTTAATGAACAACTGCTTCATATACATATACAAATGGGCGTGTACCGCCCACTTTTTGAGGTAGTCCCATACAAATATACAGCTCACTTTTATGCATTTGTATAAAAAACGTAACTATCAACTTGAAATTCGATATGACGTCATCTTATAGATGGTCGCTTCATACACATCTACTAATGGCCGTGTACCACCCAGGGGGGGGGGGGGCAGCCCCTTCTTAAACCCCTGACATTTATGTTTTACAATACGATTTGAAATTTCTTGTGAGTGTGTTATTAGAGTTTTTTAACGTTTTTTCTTGTTTTTTTTTATGTAATTTTTTTTTTTATTATTAAGAAACAACAAATTTTTTGTTGTGATTTTAAATATCAAAGTCTGCATAGCTCTACATAAGCAAGAGTGCAGTGTATTCGAAGACTGCACCATTCTTACTTGTTTATTTTAAATCTTCTGTACATAAGCACCATTAAATTAAATACATTTTCTTCTGTTAAAACAGTCTTGAAAATCATGCGTTTTTAGCTACTCCATTTGTTCGTATGTATGGAAAAGCATATATGTATATTCTTGGATCAGCATCGGAAACTGAGTCGATTTAGTCATGTCCGTGTCTGTCCGCTTGGCTGACTGTTTGAACATCGTGATCTTGGAGACCATACAATATAGACTCTTTAAGTTCTTTGTTCCTATTCATAATATGTATTAAATGGACGTGCTAGCCCTACTACTATAAGGGATATTCTATGTTTAAACCTTTCCCGTACATATGAGTTTTTGTATGAACATTTTTTTGTTTTGGTTAATTATGCTACAAATGCCAATTTTGATAAATCTTACGTAAAGCCAAATAAAAAATGCCCCAGATCGAAACACTACAAGGCATAAAGCCCTTACAAACTTGAAAGTTTTTGTATTGATATTTATTGTTTGATTTTGTTTGTTAATTAAGGTAGATATCCCAAATTTCGTGTATCCTTACAATATTCTAGATAAGCTAAACAAACCTGCCTGCAAATTTGGAGTATCTTCCGCCAATTCAATTAAGAAATCGGACTACTAAAGAATATTGCCCATGCAAATCTATGGTATCTCGAAATACGCACTCGATTGAAGCGTTGTTAATTTTAATAAGGTTGCTTACATTTAACGACTTTCAATTGAAATTAACATTTTCATACTAGCCTGTAATGCTTTGTAATGCATCGGAGACCACATAACGTAAATATATTCTAAATCAGCTCGACGAGACTCATCGAACCAGCCACGTCCGTCTGTCTGCCTGTCCCCTGTGTGTGTGTAAATCAAAATTAGTCCCTCAGTTTTTAAATTATCGACATGAAATCGGGTATTGAAGGTTATTTTGCTCCTAGGCTGCACATATATTGCAATGACCATGCTACGCTCACTATTATGGGTACCACATACAAACCCATCGCGCATTTTTCGATTTTTGTATAAAAACTTTTTTTTTTTACAGTCAATATAAAATTGAAATTATATATGGTGACATCTTATGGTCAGACAATTCACATATACTCGTACATATCTAGCTGTAGTTTCTTTAAGTCCAAGCAACCACTTTGAGATTTATATACATACATGTGTAAAATTTTCTTATTTTTTGAGCTAACCATGAAAGCTTCATATTTCATATCACTATAGCACTAAAAGGCTTGACAGTAAGTCGCTTGTGGAAGTGTATTGGGGCTTCGATTTTGCCGAAGTTAACGTTTTCTCATGTTGTTAACTAAAATTTATAATCAACTCAACATTGTCAAAATAGCTCAGTAGAATTATCAATAATTAAACATAGTAAGCATTTCCTTTTCAGAAAACTGTCAACAAATTTATCATAAAACATTCGCTTTCGATACCATACTTATATAGTTCAGATACACATGATTCATTGAAAGGAACATTGAACAAATAATAAAAAAAAAAAAATGTTTTTCTCGGTTGTTTGTTACCGTCTATTGGCTTTCTACTTCGGATTGCTGTGTCCTGGCATGAATACCTATAGAGCGCTGTCGCACAACGAGACGAACGAATGCTTGGCTTGGACAAAATACTGGGTTATGTACGCCGGTTTTCTGTGCTTGGAACGCTGGTGCGATTTATTGCTGTTCTGGGTACCACTCTATGAGGAACTTAAACTGTTCATAAACCTTTACTTACTGATGTCTGGACCGTGTTATTTTATTGGGCACTATGATTGGATTGCCAATAAATATAATGTTACGACAATTGTGGAGAACGGCCCGCAAAGCTTCATACTGCGGTTAATTCGTTTTGCCGGCAGGACTTTAGTTTTGATCGGACGCAAAATAATTCCGCAGAGGCTGCTGGGCTTATGGTGTTGGCACATCAATCGTCGTCTTATGCCTATGCTGCAATATCAATTGGTAATAATAGATGGTGTTAGAGAGCAGCACGGTGAACGGCAACTTGGAGACTGATATTTATGAGAGCTCTAGTGATGAAGGTCAAGGACTTTCAACAATGGAAATAGTAGTCAATTTTTATTTTATTTTGTGCAAAAAAAAAAACAAAATAAATTTTACTTTGTGATTGAAAATTTCAAAGTTTGTATACGTCTACATTTGCAAGGTTGTAGTGTCTTCTTAGTCATGACCACACGAGTGTTCCATTCTTCTATGTTTATTTCATGCATTGCAGAAGAAGAAATGCATTGTCTCTGAATATAAGAACTAGTCCTCCAGTCCACAAGAAACAAATGCATCGAATTTCAAGTAGCTACAGAGTGTAACATAAAAGTTTTGCTTACAAAAATCGAAGTGTGGGTGGTGGGTTTGTATGGGGACTACATCTTTTACTGGACGTGGAACGGTAATTTTTATATACGTTCAGCGGACATGTCTAGATTGAATCTTCTCACTACGTGTGAATACGAGTAGTATAAAAACGATACCTACGATGCCATCCGCATAGTGTCTCCAAACCGCATATTGGGAACGGTTCGATAGCTGAGGAACTAGTGCTCGTGTTGTCATACATGCACAGTCAGACAGACAGTTGGACATGACAAGATCTGCTCGGCTTGTCGAGCTAATCAACAATACACAAAGAACAAATATTAAATGCATAAACAAAGTAAAAAGGCATTTGCCGATGAAAGCAAAGCGTTTTGTGGACTTTTGTGAATTTATCCAATAGGCTTGCACCGACATCACGATGGAATCCGGGAATAATTTCGCTTCCAGTTGACCAAATGTCATGTAGTTTTTGACTGGAAGAGTTGGGAAAAAATATACCTTTCTCAACCACACAACCTACCATAAAATGCGCTATACTAAAAATACTCACGTTCACTGGACAATGGCTAAAAAAGGTACTTTTGCAAACGGTCCAAGCAGTCCGTTACATTCGTTCCGCGGTGAGAAAATTCTGAGAAGGCAACACCCGTCAATTAAATGTTGATGCATTGGGTTCGGTTCCCGCTACCGCAAAAAAAGTTTTTACCAGTGAATACGCAGAGGAAGCCACGAATACGATCCCCATTTGAGGACAACTCCCGCAAACGATCTAAGCACCGTGATTTAGGGATACACATGAAGAATACCCGAACGAAAATAGTTTCAGTGTGCCTGGTACACCAAAGATGGCGACCAGTAAGTGAGGACCAGTAAGCTCAATTGGCTGTACCAGCCCAAACTAGTAAGTGACGCTGCTCAGCAAGCAAATGAGAAGTAGTGCCCTCTCTCGAAGTACAAACATAGAAATCTATATAATGCTGATGATAGTCCCAGTACTGCTGTAAAGCGTAGTAGAGTGGAAACATCGTCTTTGGGTATGATCGAGACAAAAATTCTTCGTATGATTTTTTGACCTATTAGAGTTGGGGATGAGTTTTGGATCCGTATGAACCACAAGCTGTATGATCAGGTTGACATAGTCCAACTATTGATATCCCAGCGGCTGCACTGGGCTAATCATCTTATACGGATGCACAGCGGAGCTCCACACAGATTGGGTACAAGGGATAGAAAAGCTTATGGAGCGGACAATAGCAGAGATGGTGACCAAGCCTGCGTTAAAACGACAAAGTCTGGGAAGACTTCTGCAAACTTGGTATTCACAATGACTGGCGCCAGCGTGCACAAGAATAAAGCACTAAACTAGAGCCGTTCCCAAGGACGACTGGGTTTTCGCCCCGGACCGATCTGCACAAGAAGATTTGTGCAGTCAAAGGTTGTCCAACTCAGCCCAAGTGGCTGTATCAGCTAACACGAAGCTGTTACAACAACAACTAAACGATTAAGGCGCCACATAAATAAGCAAGTAATTCATATCTGAATTCGTATTAGTTAAGTATCAACTTGGAAATTGAATACTACTGCCTAAAATGCGTATCTCCACAATACTGCTTCGACTGCCAAAACTAACATGCGTTAACCCGCTGATTACGCGCGGCGCTTAGACATGTTTTAGTTATGTTTACCTCGTAGCATAGATTAGCTTATTTGGAAGTATTGCTCCGGTTGTGCTACATACTCGCACTCTCTAAACATGAAGAAGCTTTGCACAGGTAGCACAATTTAAGCTTCGACTATCTAAATGCATTTAACGTTGCTGCCCACTGGTGATTACATAAATTTACATATACAATGTACATATGTATATACAAATGTACGTACATATGTATGTATGTATATAGAGAACTTAATTGCATTACACATGCAACTGTGTACGTGTCAGCACTAGTGCCTGCAGCCTGGTGCGGTCTCCAGCTGGCCATACTCAACCCATTACCAAAAATTTTGTTTTACTAGCAGTTCATTTCATTGCATTAGGCAAAGAAGTAGCATGACAAGGGACGAAGTTGCTGTGTCCTTACGACTGATGATGATGGTGATGATGTTGTTGGTCCTTGATGCTCGTGGTGGTGGTGGTGGTGGTGGTTGTGGTGTTGATGCTGCACGATGGACGCTGCTGTTGCTGACGTTGGTGGTTGTTGCGTTAATTGGGTTTCCGCGCAAAAACTCTTCTGTTTTTGTTGTTCTTGTTGTTTTTTTTTTTTTGTAGAACTCACTGCAAAGCGCACTTGTCACAGGGGAAACTTTACTTTCAAACACAAAAGCACCAAAAAAGTTGCGCAGGCTAAAAAAAAAAGAAAAGAAAAGTTCGTTAAATAATCTAAATAAAAAATGTAAACAAAAGAACAACAAGACTGCGGTATAACCGAAACTTCAATGCTCTTCACAAGCATCTAACATATAACTGTGATGTCTTTTGATGTTCTACAGAAAATTTGATGCCTTCATTCCATTTCTAAGTTGGTTAGCTCGAAAAATAAAAAAAAATTACCTATAAAGAGTACAAATTATAAAGTCAATGTGTCTTTATGGGAACTACCTCTAAAACTAAGCAGGACACGCTTATTAATAACAGTTAGTACACTGTAACTGATGTGAGAATGTGAGAGTCTAAGTAAGCAAACTTGAAAACTCTATCTCTTATAGTCTTTGAGATCTGTTCGATCAAATAGGCGGTCGGACGGGCATGTCTATATCAACTAAACTTTTGTTGTTGATCAAGAGAATACATATACTTTATGGGGTCTATCACGCCTCCTTTCTGCTGTCACATATATTAACACAAACGTCATATACTCTTTTACTCTGTAGTTACAGTGTATAAAAATTAATTTTAATTTTAAAATAAGAAACAAAACTTAAAAAAAAAAACCAAGAACAAATTTTTGTTCGACTGATTTACTGAATTTGCAAAAATTTTAATACAACGCAACGAATCTAATAATTCAAGTTTGGAGGTTCTAAGTTTTACGGAAGTTAGTGGGGACAATCAATCTCTTTAATAAGCATTTTATGAAGACAAGCAAGTTTGAAGTTTAATTAATATTAACCTGTCATGATAGGATGGAAGATTTATTTCGGTATCCCAATTGAGACTTCTAAGAGCAAAGAAATGCAACTGTTTTTGAACTGATTCAATACGATCCTCGTGAATAGCATAGTATGTGTGCCAAATTCTAAAATCGGACGAACAAGAGAAGTATAGAGGAGTTTAGTGGTATAAGAGGGTCATGAAATTCCTTAGACGAACACTTAACAAAGCCAAGAATAACTTTTATAGTGAATGTTAACTTGAAATTGGATATGGTGGCATTTTATAGACAGAAGCTTCACAACTGTATGCTAATAGGCGTATTCCACCCAGTTTTAGGGGTAGCCTCGATACTAGACCAACCCTACACTTTTACGTTCTTAGCTTTTACTAAAGATAGTCAAACTTTGTCAAAGTGTTTTTGTGGGGAGTTCTACTGCATTACTTTAACATGAAGGGGAAAGTGCTGCCGAAAGCCATCGAATTTTAGTGGAATTTAATGGAACGCATGCTCTAGCTGAGCAAACGTCTCGGATGTGGTTAGCTCGGTTTTAAAGTGGTGATGTTGAGCTGCAAGCCAAGGAATGACCTGTGTAGCCAGCCGAAAAAGTTCGAAGATGAAGAATTGCAGTCATTGCACGATAAAGATTCATGTCAAACGCTGCATGAACTAGCTGAATCATTATGAGTTGGTTGACTTGTCAACAGTCAGCAAACGCCTCAAGGCCATGGGAGTGTTGCAAAAGCAGGGATATGCGGTACCATACCAATTTGAAAATTTGTTTTGTTTACGTATGTACATACCGCCAGCGTTTCATTTCTGCTGCATATTGGCGTATAATTTGAACATTTTGTATGTCTTTAGGAACATCAACGATTCTGCATCGAAAAGTTTTGCAGTTGTATCCTTGGAAGCTGTAACAAACATGGTGCCATTTTTATTATTGAGCTGCATATCGTTGATGCCGTGCGGTATGATCGTTGACAGAGTTTACCTCGCGACACTTGCGTATATCCCAAATCGATATTTGTCCATTGCCAAGACTTGTAATAATCGTTTCATCGAGCGGTCAGCACAGCATCGATGTAATCTTCGACTGCACCATTGGTATGCATAAAAACGGACTCTGTTCGGACAGACTAGCATCCGCTGTACGCACATCGATGATGAACAGTTCTGAATTCGGACCCATAGCCTTATCTGTCGAATAGGCAGTTTGGTTACCGGAGAAACTGAAATTACACGTACGCACAGACGATTGGTCGATATGAACGCAATTACTGTACTTTGTGCCACATCCCAAAACTTAGTCGGCATATAACCAGCACCCGTAATCAGTTTCGACGTAGTTCAGTCGCCGTCTAAACACCAATCGGCGCCTTGGTATCCAACGTAGGTGTCAAGAAGTTCACTGTTTAGCGTATACCAAACATTTAACGTTTGATCTTTGGAGCACGAGAAGAGCAAATTACCTTTGCGATTGTATCTAATTTGCGTCATAGAACGCTCATCATCCTGCAGCATCAATGGAATGCAGCATTTGCGATTTATTTAAGGCAAACTTTGTTGGAAAACAAATTTTGCAGTCTGCAAGCAGCTGCGCGAATAATTGAGAGGCGTTTTTTTCACCTATGAGTAGCTGCTTGAACGACATGAAAGAATTTTTGTGACTGTCAATGAGAAGTGGATGCGCTACGACTATTCCGAACGCACAAAGTCACAGCTTAAGTATGGCCAACTGTCAACATTAACAGCGACTATTCCAGGCTTGTGCTGTGCTTTATGTGCGATCAGTTAAGTCTGCTCCACTATAAGCTAATCAAATCCAATAAAACCAACACGGGGTATCGATACCAACATTACCAGACATTGATTCATCCGATGACCACTTGTTCCGACGGAATAATTTTGCCGTAGCTGTGCTTACGTCTTGTAATTATGAGAATACGCCAAAAATTGGATTGATTCTTGTATTGCTTCTAACGACGAGTTGTAGTTCCGGCACGGCATCCGTATGCTGTCGGAATGATATGAAATATTAATGGCTAGCGATGGACTATACTTTGAATAAACTATTTTTAACTATTTGTGAAAAAAAAAACACTACAAATTCATATACAATACATATATATGTCTATGTATGCATATAGACTCACACTACATGTAATTCGTGGAACTGGAAAATGTGTTCCGGTTGCACCGTTTGCATATGTACATACGCACAGATTACGCCGTATTCTTCTTATAGCTTTTCATCATGAGTGACTTGCGCAGGCCGTACGCGTTTAATTTTTCCTTGCTTTTCTTTTTTTCAGCGCGTAAATGTTTTTTTTTTTTTGCGCCACACTTTACTGACCCCAACTCTCGCATTGCACACATACAGTTTACATACACATGTATATATGTATATATATAAAAATGTATTTGCACAGCATACATACTGTTTTTCTTTCTCTCTCCCTATCACTCTCTCTCTTTCTCTCTCTCTCTTTGTTGCATTTTGTTTCGTCTGCGCTCTTTGCTGCTTCTTCTGAGCCGTTTTATGAACATTTGCATAAATGAAAATTATTCAAATTAAGCATTTGGCCAGGCGCACAGCAAATGCACGCTAAGCACCAGCGGCGGCGGCGTCGGCGTCGGCAGCGTCGGCGTCGGCAGCAACGCAAAAGGACGCTTGCTTTTCTGTTTGTTTTTTCTTGGTTTTTGATTACGTATTTTGTATGAAGCGTAGCTGCTGTTGAGGGTGGTCTGGTGGCTATGGCAAATGTTTTATTTTTTCGCTCTGCATCTTTCTCACAGCTGTTCGTGGTCAATTGCAAGTCAGGGCTAGCGTAAAACTCTAAATATTTTGAGTACTCAAAATTTTGTTAATTATATCCTGTTTGCTGTGGCGTGCCATGCGCCTGTCTGTAGTATGTTTGAACAACGAGATCTCAGAGACTATAAAAGTTAGAGTCTTGAATCTAGAAGGTTTATATTCTCCCGATATGTACGCTGATCAATTGTACTATACTAAATTTTGTATGCTTCGCCCACAACAGCTATATGTACATACATATGTGCATATATGCCTTAAATTCACGTTATTCACATTTAGCTTTCGAAAACCGCGAAAAGGGGAGAACCAAATAAATGTTTGCAATTTGTAGGTTCTTTATTATAATTTATGCCGCTGTTTTATAGAAAATTCAATACATGCACATATTTAACAAATGAAAAAAGAAAAAAAATGGCTTCTAGTATATAATATAATATGTACTATATGTATATAAGTATGTATATTATGCGCTTGTGTAATGTTGCGGCTATAGTTATTAGATTATAACTTCTGGACCCATCTATTTAATGTAGTTTTCTGTAAGTTTTAAATAAATTTTCTATAATGCAATATATAAAATTGTAACTGAGCTATACTTACTATATTTAATATGTATGTATGTATGTAGGTATTTTTCTTGTAAAAGCTTAGTTTTTCTTCTTTGTTGACTTTTGGTGTGGTCTTGAATTGGTTTAGTTTATCATTCACTACCACCAATGTGAGGGTACAATTCAAACAGCAGCACGCTGCTGTCGGAGTCCGTTTCCTCGTCCATGTCGCCGTCCATGTCGCCGTCCATGTCGCCGTCCATGTCGCCGTCCATGTCGTCGTCCATGTCGTCGTCCATGTCGTCGTCTGAACTTTCATTATCTTCAATAGAATCTGACCAGTCAGGAAGTTCCTGTTCAACTGAACCAAGCCAATCCTCATCCGTTTCGACTACCACTGGTTCAGGTGGTACTACCATTGTAATAATAATCGGAAAATTTTCATCGTTCGGTGGCGGTGGACCTGGCCTCGCAGTTTTTATGGCGCGCCAATTGTTGCCAAATGCGTCATAAAACATTTTATGCGTTCTTTAAATTAGTGTATTAGTGTGTATATTTATTGATTCGTAACTTTTTACAATTTGTTAATCGTTTTAGAGCACACGTTGTTTTTCGTTAATATATGAATTGTGTGTAATTTTGTAAATTTTATCACACGCCTCCTGTACTGTTCTTTACTAACGACCAGTGTGTTCAGAGATAGAATTTTTTGATTGTTAAATACATTTCTTGGTCATTTTTAAACCATTCACATATAGTGTGAAATGGTATTATCATTTTATCTGAATGTTTGTGGCGTAAAATAAAAACAATGACTTCACAAATTTTTGTGGACTATTTTTCGATTTTTGAATTTTTCTTCTTCTTTATATTAGTATACATGTTTCCAACATATGTTGACATGCTCAGCCACATTTTAGTTTATTTCTGAAAGTTATAAAGGTTAGATAAAGAAATAAAATGGATCAAAGAATATGAACATATTAAAGTTTGTGTGAAAAATAATATTAAGTACTCCAACGCACTTAAAATGTTGTCTGTTGTGTTTGGCGAGTCTACTTTGAGTAAAAAAATATGTTTATAAGTGGTAAAAGCTCTTCACAGAAGGCCGAGAAGTTGTTAATGACGATACCCGTCCTGGACGCCCCATATCAACAAAACCGTTGCATGAGCATCGCTCAGGAGCTGTTCGGCGACGTCAACGACAATCCAAAAAAACTCAGAAAAAGCTCATAACTGGTGACGAAACATGAGTATATGCAACAAGACCGAAAAAGTACGCCATTTTCGGTCAAATTTGAAGATCGTTGTTTGCTCGTGATATGTTTTGCCAAAAAACTACAACGTAATTATGCCTCAGCTACCGTATTTATCGGTCTTAGCCCCCTGTGACTTTTCCCATTCCCAAAACTGAAAAGACCCATGAAAGTACGACATTTTACCACGATTGAGGAGATAAAGACCGCAATCCTTGTAGAGGTCAAGGCCTTACTAAAAAGCGCAAATCAGCAGTGCTTCGAGGATTGGAAAATTTTTGAAAAATTGATAATGCAACAAGAGAAAACGTTAACTAAAGCTTTAATACACTGCACAAACAATTTCAAATCGTATAGCAGCTATATATTCCATCTAAAAAAATTAATTTAAAACCTAATATAGATATTATAAAAAATTGGATGGACTCAATCAATATCTTAAGTATCAAATGCCGTCTATAAGAAGCCACCATCCAGTTTCGGTTATCGCTCATTTTATGGGAATTGAATACGCATGATTTTACTGAATTTTATTTCCAATTCTACCGATTTCTCATATAGACATGTAATTTTTATTACCAAAGTGTTGTTCGTCATGTTGTTACTTGTTTAGTGCGGCACAGGTACCAGTGTTATGTGTACAAATGTTGCAGTACAGAAACTAAACAGAGTTGCCAACTGCCGCACAGAGTTTGTTCATAATATAAGTACAATAATTTATCTTAAGTAGCATTCAATTATAATACATCTATGCACCGACCATAACCATTTTAGTAGGTCTCTTCACGTACTTAAATTTCGTACAATACAATATTGTACGAGATTTTACTGAAAAGCGTTCGTTTACTTCAAAAATCCAGTAACGAGCGAAGAAATATGAGAGCGAGAGTATTGTGTACTGAAATTTACTGCAAACAGAATATAAATCGAGCTCAAATCGACATTACATTTGCCGAGGCCACGACTCCTGTTCATGTTCAGTTTCTGTGGCTCTAGATGTAGATGCCCATTCACGAAGATTTTGCAAAAGTGATTCTCGTTCATTTGGCATTTTTTTGAATTCGCTTACAATTTTATTTATTTACTAATGAAACACTGACAAAAAACGAAAAAGTGACTGTGTCAAACAAATGAAACAAATGTTGTTGTCTATTGTTATTAGAAAATTTCTGTTTGTCCAATCGCCACGAAACTTCGCAGAATCACCCACGAGACTATTTTGAACATTGCCACATAATTTGATCAAAATCGGTTGAGCGGGTTCGGAGTCTATAGGGAATATACATACATACATACTGCCATTTTTATATATATATAGATAATAAAACTTTGTCGTTTATTAAAGCAAGAATAACATTACAAACACCATATACACATACTTACTCTTTCGTATGTGACGTGCATTAGATCAAAACATAAGGAAGAAAGTCGATACATGAAAAATGCAAGGATTTTTATATCATGAAAGTTATTAGCAATTAAGTCAATTAGGTATTAAATTGAGTTTTATCTTAGCAATAATAATCATTTTACGATGTTTTATTAGCTACTGCATTATTTTGACTATTGTAATAATTGACTACTGTAATAAATCTGTAATAATTTACATGTGAGACAAAAACAGCATCATTTACCAGTTTCCTTGGTTGCTACAGCAACTTAACTTATCTTTAAAATAAAATTAAACTTCACTTTAAATATGACCACTTCATTTTTATTAATTCTTTTTCTTATTATTATCAGCTGTTTCTGCATACTTGCAAAATCTTACTAAATTCCGTTCGCGTCCTTTCTGCAGGAGCGAGTAAAATTTTTTATTCAGGAATGTGAGAACCAGAACATGCACGATAAACATATGAATCCGAAATGCTTAGTTACAACGCCATATTGAAAATAGTTCAGCCCTGCATAGCAACTCACCATAGTTTCCGGTGCTTTTAGGTGAATTCTCAGTGGTGTATAAAATTAACAGTGATTGTTGTTGGCACCGTATGCTGCTTGATTTGGCTTTTGTGGCAATCAGCTTGCCCATCTATGTATGTATGTATTTATGTGTGTATATAAGCGCATTTATGTGTGCGTGAAGTTTGCAGCTAATGTTGACGTTGATGCCGACCGCGCTGCATTTGCCCTCATTTTTATACCCTGCAACCATAGAGTAAAAGGGTGAATTAGGTTTTTGCAAATGTATGTAACAGGCAGAAGAAGGCGTGGTAGACCTCATAAAGTATAATATTAGGTGTTGGAATTAATTTTAAAGGATTAATTAAATTTAAAGGAATTGCATCGGGTAAACCTTTTCTTTTATTTTTTTTTATTATTATTAATTTACAATCTATCAATAAGACAATAAGTAAATTAGTTGAAAGTTCATAATATAACAGAAATAGCTGTACTCCACTGAGAACAGCTATTATATTCAAAATTCTATAATTAAGAGTTTATTTGCAATATATACAAAATTTAATCTCTAAAAGGTAAATCTAACACATGATTTATTTTAAGTCTTCGAGTTGTATTGCTATTATCTAGTAGGCCTATTGCCAAAACATTTAAATGATCATGTAGTCTCTCAACATACTTTGTGCTTATTCTACGTATTTCATCTTTAATGTATGAAATATTTAAATCTTTGTGAATTTGGTCATTAGCCGCAAACCAGGGGGCGTCAACAATAAGTCTAAGCGTTTTGGACTGATATCGTTGAAGAATTTCAATATTTGATTGGCTTGCAGTTCCCCATAATTGGATAGCATATGTCCGCACAGGCTTTAAAATAGCCTTGTAAAGCCGAACTTTGTTCTCCAAACTAAGCTGCGATTTTCTCCCAAGCAGCTAATACATTTTTTTTGTTTTTATGTTAAGTTTCTTTGTCTTGCCTTCAATATGACTTTTCCAAGTTACTCTCCGATTTATATCGAGTCCAAGATAATTTGCGGAATCACTATGAGGAATTTGTGAATTATTTAGAAATACTGACGGACAGTCTCCTCTTAGAGCAAATGTGACATGTTTCGACTTCTCAGTATTAACCTTTATTTTCCAGTTCTTAAGCCATCGCTCTATTTCAACTATTTCATTTTGAATATCTTGAGATACTTCTGCCGCAGTGTCTTTAGATGCAATTATAGCTGTATCATCAGCATAAGTGGCTACTTGAACATCACTGACAACAGGAAGATCGGCAGTGAATATTGTGTAAAGGACAGGTCCCAGAACACTGCCCTGTGGAACACCAGCATGGATACTATATAGTTTCGATGTTTTTCCTTCCATTTGAACATAAAAGTGTCGATTGCTTAGATACGATTTCAATAAGAGGAAAAATGGAGCAGGAAGCAGTTTTTTCATTTTATATAACATGCCTGAATGACAGAATATTTTCAGGCTTGTTTGGTTTTGGAATCATTATCACCTCCGCACATTACCATTGTGTAGGAAAGTGATCCAGCCTCAAAATCGCATTGTAAGTTAGTGCTAAAAATTGAATACACTTTTGAGAGAGCATTTTCGTAACTCTTCCGTCTATTTTATCATAGCCTGGTGACCTTTTTTGATTCAGTTTTGCGAATTCTTCTTTGATTTCAGACACAGTAATTCTACGAATTGGCATGCACATTTGACAAGGTACATCCAGAAACTCTATTATTTCAGTATCTTCAGGCGCAAGATTTGAATTTGGTTGAAATGTTGAGTGTAAATGTTGTGCAAATGCCTCAACCTTAGCTTTGGCGGTTTTACACCATTCTCCATTATGATTACGTATAGCAACATTTCGTTTTGCAGGTCGTTTTAAATATTTGGTAGCTCTCCAATGGCTATATTCATAGCCTTTGGTGTTAGGATCCAGACTTTTGAAAAACTCTGCAGTTGCTTCATTTCTTACTTCGTGCAAGCGTTTTTTAAGTTGGAATGATGCTGTATTGTACCTAGTTTTATCTGCTGGACATCTACTGGTTTGCCAATTTTTCCGGAGCCTGCGCTTATTATTTATAAGGTTCCTAAGCTCAGCTGATATAAAAACAGTATTCGCTGTAGCACTTTTGGCTGGTGTAGTACACAACAGACCTGCTTCATGTATAATGTTTGTAAATGATTCCACAGCCGTATCCACTTCTAAACCAGTTTTGAGAGATATATTAGTATTTAGATTCGCATCTATCCAATCTTGAAATGCTTAAATATCTGTCCTAGATGTTACAATTTTATATTTATTTGATAGTGCTGGAAGAGCAGTGCCATATGTAATTATAATTGGCGAATGGTCTGAACTTAGGTCGTAGTTGTCCGAAATTTCCAGATGATGCCGTGGTATTCCAAAATAAACTGCAAAATCCAAAAGATCCGGTATTTTGCGGGGGTCTGATGGCCAATACGTTGGTTTTCCCGTAGACAGTGTTGAAAAATTATTGGTATGGTTATGCATTTATATAGCTCCTTTCCTTTGGGATTTGCTAACCTTGATCCCCACCAAGTTTTTTTGAAAAAGTTACAGTAATATTGTTCTTTAAAACAAAATCGTGGTGTTAAATACACTGCACAAACTGTAATATCGAATGACATGCATTCAACATTAATGCAAGCAGCCTGTATAGCATTTTCTTTAACTATTTCCATGATATTATATTTAAGCCCTCTTTTAATTAATATTGCAGAGCTCTATTATCTGGATGATTTGCAACTATAAGATCATATCCATGAATTTTAAAGTGTGTCCTGTTGGTAAAATGAGTTTCTGATACCAAGAGGATATCAATGTAATTAGATTTAAGGAAAACTTTTACTTCTTCTGTGTGGTTGGAAAGCCCATTTGCATTCCATATAGCAATTTGAAGATCTACTTGCATATTTTTGATATTAACAGAGATATCATGTTGAGGAGGTTGTTTGTTAATTCAAACTTTTTGGCTAATAAACCTTCGATTCTTTGGAAAGGGTCTTCGTCATTTGAACTTCTGTTTTCTCGTAGTACTTGCGCATAAGATGGGCGGTTTCCGCTAGTATTAAACTCATTTGGTCTGTGCGAAGATGAAAAGCTATGCTCCTGCGGTGGTTTGCTTGAATGCTGACGAGAAGAATGGCTATTAGGCTTCTGCTTTGCAACTAATTCTTGATAAATTTTGCATCCCTTTTGCATCTTGTAAGCAGTTAACACATTTGGCAGGGAAATCCTTGTCATTCTGACACTCTGAAGTAGGATGGCACATTGAACACTTAACGCATCTAAATGTTTTTGTACAATACGTCTTGGTATGTCCAAACTCTAGGCATCGAAAGCATTGCACAATGTCAGTTACTTTCCTGGGAGGCTCTACTTTAATTACTGCATTGCTTAGGTATTTCAAGTCATAAATTTCTGCATTGTTGTTGTTCGGTTCCAGATCAATAAAGAATATGTTCAATGGATGCTTGGTAATGCGACTCCTAACATTGCTTATATTCCTTACGCAATGACCTAACTCTTCAATTTCATTTTTAATTGAGTCAATTGGTGTAGAAAATGTAGATTTTTAACTACAACTCTAAAAGAACGCTCTTTTTTTAACTGGTAAGTGTGAAACAAAACCTTATCTCTCTTAAGTGTTGTTATAAACTTTTTATAACTAACCACAAATTTAACCATAACGCGTATTTTACCGTTTCGTTGGGACTTATAGGTAAAATCTTCTTTCGAAAGAGTTTTGGTAATATAATTTATCATACCATTTATGTCATTAACATTAGCCAGTATTATTGGCGGAGGCTTTGGAGTAGTATTTCGCTCAGTTGATTCCTCCTTGTTTTTTCCTATTTTCGCTTCAGCATTTCCAGTTTCCTCTTTATCCTCCTCCGTCTCCACACTGCTATCAAGAATCTCGTGTTCAGCAAAACGATTTGTACTTTTAGATGTACTATGTATTGGGTCTAACAGCAGTTTTTTATTGGAACAATTTGGCGAGCTGCAGATTGACCGTTTGTTTGATTTTGTTGTCTCAATTCTTTGCCAATCCATAGCTGCTTCAATACAGCCGCCGCCGCTACTCATGATGCTATTTTTAGCACAGATGCAGCAGGTGCAGGCGAACTGATAACTTAAAGCTTTTGTGCTGCTTTCATTTGAAGAAAAAATCAGCTGAAGCCCATCGTACGCTTTGTGAGGCTTACGGGGACTATGCTCCATCGATTTCAACTTGTGAGTACTGGTGTCGTCGGTTTCAAAGTTGTGATTTTGATACGGAGGACAAAGAACGTCCGGGCCAGCCCAAAGAAGTTTGAAGATGAAGAATTTGATGCATTACTCGACGAAGATCCCTGTCAAACCCTTCAAGAATTGTCAGAATCTCTGGAAGTTGACTTGTCAACAGTTGTCAAACGCCTCAAGGCCATGCGAATGATACAAAAGCAAGGACATTTGGTGCCGTACGAATTGAAGCCAAGAGACGTTGAAAGAAGATTTTTCACTTGCAACAGCTGCTTCAACGCCATAATCGGAAGAGTTTTTTTTGCATCGTATTGTTACTGGCGGTGAAAAGTGGATCCATAACGACAACCCAAAGCGAAAAAAATCATGGGGACCACCCGGCCATGCATCAACATAGACTGGCCGTCTATTCATGGTGCCAAGCTCAGGCTCTGTATTTTGAGGGATCAAAATGGTATTGTGTACTATGAGCTGCTGCAACCTAACAAGACCATCACTGGTGAACGTTACGAAAAACCATTGATGCAATTGAGCCGAGCATTGAAGAAAAAACGGCCGGAATATGCCAAAAGACACGACAAGGTATTTTGGCATACATGACAACGCTCGGCCACATGTTGCAGGATCCGTCAAGGAAACGTTGGAGGCGTTGAATTGAGCTACCACCCCAAAAATCGAAAAATTCCTTTAAAATTAATTCCAACACCCAATATATGTACTTTGTCAGCATCGATATAGTCGATATAGCCATGTCCGTCTGACCCTGTGTATGAACATCGAGATCTTGGAGACTATAAGAGTTAAGGTTTAAATATTTCAAGTTTAAATATTTCGAATCTTCTATTCCCTCTTGCTATAAAGTATATTAAATGAACATGTTAACGCCACCTTAAACGTTAGCCCCATACAAACCTGGCCCCCATATTTAAGTTTTTGTATGAGAATACACCCACGCCGTGTTGCTGCTTAATGTGCTGGAAAACTTTTATGCGAAAAATGGTTTCTGGATACCCTGTCATAAAGGACATGAGACTTTGGTCCAGTCTCCATGGACCAATAAAGATTAAATTTAAGATTTTGATGGTCACAAGTCTGCGTCGATAAGTCAGCTACGATTCAAGACTTGGAAGCCAACATTACTCTCGTAATTCGCAAGATACCGGTAGCAATTCTGGAAAGGGTGATCGAAAATTGGATCTGCCGAATGGACCATCTTCAGCGTAGTAGCGGCAACCATTTTAATGAAATTATCTTTAAAAAGTAAATGTCAGTGATGGTTTTTTCGGGTCGTAATAAAGTTTCCGATAGTCAATTCTATTTTAAGTGTTTTAGTCACAACGTCTGTGTATATGTCTGCGTTTTATTCTGTCAATCTTTGAAATATTGGTTTGAAAGTTGATATGGCGATTTTTTCTGTATGTCTGTCCGTCCGTCTGTCCGTATGTCCGTCTGTATGTTGTTGCGCATTTTTTGGGGATCAATTTTAATGCTATCCAGTTGAAATTTTGCACATACACTTCTTTTTATTGCAGTTTAATAGAGTGTGAAGATAGACCCGCCACGCCCACTTTTTGGAATAGCCCTCATACAAATTCACCGTCCACTTTTGACTTTTTGTATGAAAAACATTTTTATTATAGTCAATATCAACTTAATAATTGATATATTAACTTAAAGTAGGCGGATGCTTGACATATACATTAATGGGTGTATATATACCCCGCCCACTATTTGGGGTAGCTCCCATACACATCTACGGACCACTTTTGACTTTTTGTAAGAAAACTTCTTTATTAAAGTCAATATTAGGTTGAAATGCAATGTGGTGCCAGCCGCTTAACATACATAGACTAACGGGCGTGGCCCGCCCACTATTTGGGGTAGCACCCATACAAACCTATTGTCCACTTTTGACTTTTTGTAAGAAAAACTTTTTTATTAGTCAATATTAGGTTGATATGGTGCCTTTTAAGAGACAGCCGCTTAATATATAGACAATTGGGCGTGGCCCGCCCACTTTTTGAGGTATCCCGCATACAAACCCACCGTGTAATTTTGTTTTTTTTATGAAAAAATCCTTCATTTAGATCAATATTAGCTTGAAATTTGATTTGGTGGATTTTAATGGACAACCGCTTCTTATACATATACAAATGGGCTTGTACCGCCCACTTTTTGAGGTATTCCCATATAAGCCCACAGTTCACTTTTATGCATTTGTATGGAAAACGTCAATATCAACTTGAAATTCGATATGGCGGCATCTTACACATCTACTACATCGCTTCATACACATCTACTAGCGAGCGTGTACCACCCACTTTTTGGGGTTGCCCCTACTTAAACCCCCACTTTTATGTATTACGATACTATTTAAGATTTCGTGTGAATGGTATTAGAGCTTCGGTTCAACCGAAGTTAACGTTTTTTCTTGTTTTTTTTTTTGTTTAGTTTATTTTGTAGTTGCAGTTTTGTTCCTTTGGGCTTTGGGCTTTGTTTCCGTTTCCGTTTCCGCCTTTCCTGTGCAGTTACGTGGGTGTATTTACACAAAGGTACACAAAGCTGTTTTATAAATTTCGCTTTGTGTTTTTAATTACATAGAAAAACTTTATATTTACATATATTTTAACACATAAATAAAACAATCCATTATACTAAGCCCATTTATAATATGAAATTTCTTACGCAAGATTATCGGATTTTATAGATTTTATTGTGTTTGCTGTCATTCTCAATGTAAATTTGTTTAGTTTTGAAGTAGGATTCAAAGGTATTCTGTGCGTAAAGTGACCAGCTGTACAAATAAGAAAGATTTACTTGCAAAATCCACAAAGTGTGGATTAGTTTTGTATGAGGGCTTCCCTTAAAATGTGGACAGATAGTTGCTATAAACCTAACCGGTCGACCTAATTAACCAATGAACCTTTTTATGAAACACGAGTCAATTGCAAGCGAAATATTATTTATTTTTATTATTAAATAAGCAACGAATTCCAGTAGCAGAAATATCCAATTAGTCTTTAATTAAAAGCACCATAAAAAATAAAAATCACTCAATTTTTACAGTATTTGTAGCTATTTTTCACTCGAGTGCTCTGTTGCGATAATTTATGTGTTTAATTAGACATACACAGAGAAAAACTAAACACTAAAATCAATCTACAAAATTAAATCTTTTGTCATCTGGTGGAGAAGCTGGCATTCTAAATTTGACAATACAAATCTTAACGGCGCTGGCTTGCAAAGTTGCATCATCTTAACAACCTTGGCTAAGAAGCAACTAAGAAGTCGATTTGCCGAATCGCAACCATAAATAATTTTATTTCCTATTCTATTTTTAGATTCGACACATTCCGTCTCTCTCGCACATATATTTTTTTCTTCGTTTGTTTTTGTTTGTCTATTATTACTATCGCTAGCGACTATTACTATCGCTAGCGGCTATCGTTAGCGACTTTCGTTAGCGACTATTACTATCGCTTGCGACTATCGTTAGCGACTATTACTATCGCTAGCGACTATCACTATCGCTAGCGACTATCACTATCGTTAGCGAGTATCACTATCGCTAGCGACTATCACTATGGTTAGCGACTATCACTATCGCTAGCGACTATCACTAGCGACTATCACTGTCGCTAGCGACTATGACTGACGCTAGCGACTATCGTTAGCGACTATCGTTAGCGACTATTACTATCGCTAGCGTTATCGATACTATCGCTAGCGACTATCGTTATCGATACTATCGTTATCGATACTATCGCTAGCGACTATCGTTAGCGACCATTACTATCGCTAGCGACTATCGTTAGCGACTTGCACTATCGCTAGGGAGTATCGTTAGCGACTATCACTATCGCTAGCGACTATCGTTAGCGACTATCACTATCGCTAGCGACTATCGTTAGCGACTATCACTATCGCTAGCGACTACCGTTAGCGACTATCATTATCGCTAGCGACTATCGTTAGCGACTATCACTATCGCTAGCGACTATCATTAGCGACTATCACTGTCGCTAGCGACTATCGTTAGCGACTTGCACTATCGCTAGGGAGTATCGTTAGCGACTATCGTTAGCGACTATCGTTAGCGACTATCACTATCGCTAACGACTATCACTGTCGCTAGCGACTATCATTAGCGACTATCACTGTCGCTAGCGACTATCACTGTCGCTAGCGACTATCACTGTCGCTAGCGACTATCGTTAGCGACTTGCACTATCGCTAGGGAGTATCGTTAGCGACTATCGTTAGCGACTATCACTATCGCTAGCGACTATCTTTAGCGACTATCACTATCGCTAGCGACTATCACTACCGCTAGCGACTATCACTATCGCTGGCGACTATCGTTAGCGACTATCAATGTCGCTAGCGACTATCGTTAGCGACTTGCACTATCGCTAGGGAGTATCGTTAGCGACTATCGTTAGCGACTATCACTATCGCTAGCGACTATCACTATCGCTAGCGACTATCACTATCGCTAGCGACTATCGACTATTACTATCGCTTGCGACTATCGTTAGCGACTATTACTATCGCTAGCGACTATCGTTAGCGGCTATCACTATCGCTAGCGACTATCGTTAGCGACTATCGTTAGCGACTATCACTAACGCTAGCGACTATCGTTAGCGAATATCACTATCGCTAGCGACTATCGTTAGCGACTAGCGACTAGCTAGTTGGCGACTATCGTTGGCCAACAATTAACGCCTTTTATTAATACAACTCTGGTTAATAAAAGCTCTTAACAATTTTAAACTATTTTAAACTTTATTTCATATTTAATTACACTTAATTAGGTCTATGTGACAGGTCATCAGAAGCGAATCTTCGAAGCCTACGGAGGTAGTCGCCTGAATTCAATAATTGTGCCGCGATAGGATTTCGGTATTCACAAGTAGACGTTTTCGGTATTTACTGCTGAGGTTTTTTATTTCCTCAAATATTGTTGGAATTTTTAAATCTTGGTTGTGTTACATACCAAGGTGCATTTACGCATAGTCGAAGGAGTTTCGATTGTAATTGTTTTATTATTTCTGTGTTGGCTCTTGCTGGTCAGCCCCATAATTGGATTCCCTACTTCCATATTGGTTTTGTTATAGCTTTAAAAGCTAATAAAGTGTCCTAAGGTGGAAACCAAGTTGCTTTATTTTTGTAAATATGTGACTACGCCAAGTCAAGCGCCTATCTGGATACATATATACCAAGATACTTTGCTTAATTTCTCTGTGGCAGCTGGCAGTGGTTTAGATAAACAGGAGGACATGTACCTATTCTAAGGTTGAACGTCACATGTATCGATTTCTGTTAATTTATTTTGATCCGCCATTTATCAAGCCAAACGTTTATCTCATTTAGGTTACATTGAAGATTGCGTGCTGTTACTGTAGGATCACTATTTTTCGCCATGATGACAGTGTCATCGGCAAAGGTTGCAGTATACGTACGCGGAGACAGCGGTAAATCATATGTAACAATATTGATCCTATCACGTTACCTTGTGAAGAACTATGTATCAGTGGAGCTTTACGTACCACACCGACGGACGCACTCCACTTGATACGGATTACTGCCTACCAAACACTAACTTCGGTATAAAGTATGACGTCATAATACCCACCAGACAACAATGGGACAACCTTCCGCACTACAGGGAAAATGCTATTAATATCTTTACTGACAGCTCTAAGGTGGATGGTCGGGTAGGAAGGGTTGTATTTGCACCAAATCTGGGTATTAGAGAATCCTTTAGACTGCCCGATCATTGTAGCGTTTATCAGGCGGAGATGCTAGCTATTCAGGAAGCTACGCATCTCCTAAGGCTATACTCACACACACAAGAGCATGTGTTTATCTTCTCGGACAGTCAAGCTGCCCTGAAAGCGCTGAACTCCTTCAGCCCAAACACCAAAACCACAACGGAGTGCCGTAAATCTCTTAACGAGATTGCCGAACACTACGTTATACATCGCATCTGGGTGCCTGGTTACCAAAATATAGAAGGATATTGTTAAGCGGATAAACTAGCCAGAGAGGGTACCACTGCTGATATCCTTCCAGGGAAGGCCACAGTAGGTATACCCATTGATACATTTACACTACAGATCTCAACAGAAATAATAGGTATTGCAACCAATAGATGGAACAATAACACTTCCCCAGCACAAGAGAGATTAGATAGCTGTTATTGTGGGAGCCCCCACAGGCCACTGCACAAAGGGAGTCATGCCGCAAGGTTAGGATTGAATTCCTGGGACTTCTGCAGAAGCTGTGGAAATGCCGATGAGGAGGAGACGGTCGAGCACTTGTTATGTCATTGCCCGCTCCATAGTAGGAAGAGTTTGGCGTTACTAGGGCACCCCTACCTGGAAACCTAACTGAGATTTCGGAAAAAGAGATCAAACAGATTTCGACGTTCTTGACACTGACAAAGTGGTTCTCAGAGTAGAAATAGGAAATACATATGGTATCACAAGGAGCCTATGCTGGCCTAAGTGACAACGTGGGGTTCAACCATGTTGGCCATCCTAATCTAACCTAACCTACCTTGTGGAACGCCAGAATTTATTTCAAATAAATCAGTGAAAATTAGTTTTGACCATAAAGTATCTATTTTTCATGTAGGAGTTCAAGAGTATTTTGAGTTTGTACATAAGTCCAGGGTGCCATACTTTATCAAAGACTTTTGCGACATCTAGGATCGACGCGGTGCAGTATTCTTTGTTTTCGAGAGCAGATTTTTTATATAAAGTATTGAAATATGTACCATAGAATGCTGAGATAGTCATTAAAACTGTCCCCTTCTAATGTCGATAGTATCATTGTGGACTGTAGTCCACGCAAGTAACGAAAGCTCACTGCTATACTATACGCGCAAAATCGAAGCTTTTACTGGTAATTCCGATCGAAACGTGTTATGTACCATTAAAAAGGTCTTGAAACAAACACATTCAAAAACATATTGATATAATATCGTTTCACTCCAGTCCGAAATATAAGGGGTTGAAAAATAGCCTCCCTTAGCGGTATTGGAGCTCGTGGGGGGAAATCACTTAAAACTTATTTTTTTTTTTGACGTCGAGACAAGTCCAACGAGCCCGAGATCAAGAATCGGTTCACTCGCTCAAAAGTTATGAATTTTTGAAATTTTTGACGCGTTAATGAAATAGTTTGTTTAAATCCTTTAGAAAATCTAAATTTTGTTGATACAGGATTATAGTACACATAAAACTAAGAAGCTTTTGTTCTACAACTTTTTTCAAAATAGCGGATTTTGGCGGGAAATGCTCACAATATTAGAGAAGCTCATCATATTTTTCAACATGCGATAGCTCGTTGGAAAGGTCTTTTGGATACCTTCCAAATGAATACTATGCTGGTGCTGTCCAATCCCTACTTAAAAAATATAGGTCAAAATAAATTTTGAAAAGTACATTTTGCGATTTTGCAGAAAACTTAAACCAAATTTTCGTGCTCATATTTGGAGTGTGATAATAAATAATATATAATATAATTAAATAATAAGATATAACATCTCAATTATCAGAGTGTGCAAAATTACTTATTTTTCATAATGGGTCATACACGTGCTAACGGCTGTTACATCTGTTATACGCAGCGTTGACATAAACCTGTTATACTCTTATTAGAGATGATCTAATCAGTGATTTTTGAGTAGCAGTGATTTTCGTGACTGCTACTTTCAAATCACAGTGATTTTTAACTGCTGCAAAAAAAAAAAAAATGAAAAGCAAAAAAAAAAAATTCTTTTTATCCATTTATTTTATTTAACAAACCTAAACCTTACATTCTTACTATTACTTTGTGAATGGTACAGTCGACCCCAGAACACATAGCTTTTTCACGTGTGACTTTTCTTTAGGGTTTGGGTATTAGCATGCCACCACTTTCAGTGGTCGGAGTTTCGTGGAATGATATTTTCACCAACATATCCGTTCCACCTCAACCAATCCGCGTGTGCTTCCTGTGACCTTAGGTTTATACGTTGCAGCCATAGCCTCAAAATTACTCGAAAGCGTCTTCTCATTTCTATTGACGGGATTTGGATGAAGTATATATTGCAACGGCTGTAGTCTATTGTTAACGGCTGCTACCAGCTATTCTCTTGCGGTTTCAATTAAGGTTGAATCGCTAAAAGCTATCACGCTTGGATACTAAGAAAACATTTAAAGAAAACACTTGGTGTTGTCAAAATTATGCTTTGTAATGCCATTTTCTGGAGGGGATTAGCTTAAAATGGTACAAAAAAAAAACATTGGAGAGTGTGGAAGATAGTCGGAATCATTGGGCTCCCGCAACAAGTTACGGGCTCCTTACAAAAATCATGGGAATTGAGGCGGGAACAGGGTATTTTAGGTGGTCACCTGATTTGTATATATTCCAAGTGGCATATTTTCACTACAATTCTTTAGGACTAACTCCAAACGACAGGAAACCGCCATCAGTTTTTGGAATATTTTCTTTTTTTGCTTCATTTTCTGGAGGGGATTAGCTTAAAATGGTACAAAAAAAACATTGGAGAGTGTGAGAGATAGTCGGCTCCTTACAAAAATCATGGGAATTGAGGCGGGAACATGGAATTTTAAGTAGTCATCAGCATTGTACATATTATAGTGCCAACCATTGGTGATTGCACACATAATTCTTCCTGGTATTGACCAAGTGGCATATGTTCATTACAATTCTTTACCAATGACATAAGTTGCCACTTCATATTGATACAATATATCAGTTGAGCGTTAGTCAGTGATTCAATCACGGTTACTGAAAATCACGAATCACGAATATCAGTTGATGATATGCATGATATATTACTCATACGTCATGAATGACAGTGGCACTAGTAAGAAATAAATGATATTCAATCACTGACAGTTACAATATCTAGTAGCAACTGATATTCGTGATTTTTCAGTCGCCGTGATTGAATCACAGGTAGTGAAATATCGCTCAACTCTAACTCTTATACACTTTTATTTTTGGATTGTATGTATGTAAATATGCATGCAAGAAATAAAATATACTACATATATGTACGAGTATATATCGCCAATAAAAGAAATTGGTTATTTAATCTCGCAAATTTGTTGCCATTTAATTGATATGTATTCAAGTATTATACAAAAACAAAATGCCTGTTGTTTATACCCTGTACGATAAGGTCAAAGGGAATATTAAGTATGCGAAAATCTATTTAACAGGCAGAAGGAGAAGTGGTAGTAGATCCCATAATGTATATATGTATGTATGTATGGACATATATTCTTCATCAGCATGCGAAGACAAGTTTATATAGAGTTGTCCGTCTGTACGTCCGACAGTAGTCTCCTTGAACGAAAATATCTCGTAGACTTTAAGAAATATAGACTTCAAGTATGAATATTTAGACACTCCTTTTCAATCTACAGATAAAGTGTATTAAAAGAACATTTTAAAGGGTAGTCGCTATACAAATATGGCTCCATTTTTAAGTTTTGAAATAAAAATTTTATGTTTTTATTTTCAGAATGGACCACTTAAAAATATAGCGATGTAATGGTGAATATTTTAAGAATATGCTTAAGTAGAGAAATAAATTGATGTCCTAGGAAAAGAGCTGTATTTGATAGCATAAAAAGTTTAGCAACATATATTTTGTACATGTATGGGTACAGGGTACAAAAAGAACCAAAGTTTAGTATTCTAAGAAGTTTCTTTACTAATATTTATATTGCATCTCTATCGTCTAAAAAAGCATAACAACAAGTTGGTTTTACAAAGTATACGAGTGTTACACAATATTAATTTGTGATTCTGTTAATTTTAATATGCCAGGCTTATTTATTCAACCAAATATAAACAAAAGTTGCTTGGGATTTATTTATGCTTGAATTCACAATTTTATTGAGAAAGAACTAATACAATCTATCGTATAATCTATCGTATATAAAAGACAGAGAGACAAAGTTAGAAAAATGAATACAGATATTTATTTAAGTACGTAAATACAGGGTCAGTTGATTAAATTACTTTTTCTATACATGTATGTATACTCGCATATGTAAAAATGAAATGGTGTTTATACGAGTATCATATTCCAAAATATACACAAAATTATTATTAATAAAGTGAATTGCAGTTGAAAGCATTAATTTTCACGGGTCCTAAGTATTCGAAGGTTTTAAGAGTATTTAGCTTTATTGAATTCAGAGATACAAAAGTTTAAAATCATAAAAAAGAATGTTGAGTTAAAGTGTATCTTAAGTTTGTGCAAATGAATGTAACAGACCAAAGGAGGCGTGGCAGTTGTTTGTTTAACTAACAAGATGTCGAATCAACAAATGTGCTAATCAGATTAAGTGTATGAAATGAACGAATCAAACATAGTATTTATAAGTGATGGGGCGGCATAAAATTCTACCAACCATTTTCGTGTTAAATATATTTTTTTAACTTTCGGTTTTAGTAGTTTGGTCAACTAAAAAGATGAAATTTTGCTCTCTATTGTCGAAATCTCTGGGATAGCAGAGGTGCCGACTATCGATAGAAGGTGGTTGACAACTTGAAAAAATGGTAAAAAACTAACTGAGCTTATATTATGGGTACATACACGGTATTATCTAAAAATAACGGAACTTTTTAGTTATAGAATAAAAGTAGCATGGTATTACGTTTCAAAGCTAATATTTATTCAAAATACGAACCATTTGACTCAATACAACGTTTGGAATGGTCAACCAATTTATCCATAGACTTTTTAAACTCGCTTTTTGTGTTGTTCTTTAGCACCTGTGTCACGGCTTCTTGTATGGCTGGAATGTCATCGTAAAAAGCTTCTTTCATTGCAGTTTTCATTTTTGGGAAGAGAAAATAATCGCACGGTGATAGATCAGGCGAATGCGGAGGGTGGTCGATGGGACAAATCTGTTTTTTCATCAAAAATTCATTGACTTTTTTTGTCTTGTAAGGTGTTGCATTATCATGCATTAAAAACATTTGCTTTCCTTTTGAATATTTGGGTCTAACACGTAGAACTCTGGCCAACAAACGATGTAAAAATTGTAAATATTATTCTCCATTGACAGTTTGACCTTCTGGAACAAATTCCCTATGTGAACAATACCCTTGGAATTTTTGGAAAATTATCAACATTGTCTTGATTCTTGACTTCAGAAAACGTAATTTTTTAGGTTTTGGCTTTTGACTTCCATTCTGCAGATTGTCGCTTAGTTTCAGGATCATATTTAAAACACCATGTTTCATCACCAGCTATGATCGAATCAAGAAAATCTGAATCGTTTTCTGCTGTTAAAACGTGCCCACACCTTTCTTTTGCCCAAATCTTCAGTTAATATTTTGTAGATTGTACAGTAAGATGAATTTAATTCTTCTGCCAACATTCTCACAGTGAAATTCGCATCGATAGCGATTATTTCATTTACTTTTTCCACTAACTCAGCGCGATTAGATGCTTCAGGTCGTCCGTCGGGTCGTTAAATGATGCTACGCTACGTGTTCTATGATTTAATTAAAAAGTTCGGTTATTTATAGATCCTACCTTGTTTATTTGCATGAATTCATTTCTCAAATTGCAAAATAAAATGTAAAGTTTCAAAACTCTACAAATTTGAGTAACTCAATAAATGTTGATTAAAATTCTGAATCATTGATGGTCTGAATAGGATATAAAATAGCATATAAAAAAATGTATTTTTTTCCGTTTATGGTATACATTAGAGTTATAAAAAAAAGTGTTACAACTCTTTTCAGCGCTTGTATTATCTTTATGCATACTAATGATACAAAGGAAATACATCGTTTCTTTGTGTTGTAAATATATATGAGAAATCAACAAGAATATCCACTCCAAATGGTTTTACCTCACATCAACATCCGCTGTTGCAACTGTAAAGAATTCGAATCATACATTTTTATCATTACCATCTGCATCTAAAGAAACCTATGACGAGTTCGTCCCAGAATATTACTTTGAAACTTCTTTTGAATTACTAGCTTACCGGTTGAAAGATAGATATCTTATATACTTAACTAAAGAAACTAAGGTTTCGTATTTTAATTTTTTCACTAAAGAGGATGATTGATGTGTTTTGCCCATACTATATTTCTGGTTTGATGACTGCCATGGGCTTACAGAGATATGAGTGAAACGAATGGAGTTTATTGTATATTGTTTATTGTATCGCGACTTCTCAAAACGCAGTTTGCGGTGTGTACTATTGCATATGGGAAATAAACTAGCTTCCGATGCTTTCCGATCGCACAAGCAACCAAAGTTCAAGAAGAATACCCTAAAATTGGTGATGAGCAAGGCAAAGTATGTCGAACATAAATGGGTAATTTGTGTTGATCTGAAGGTGTTTAATTTCCTTTTAGCACAACAAGATGGCTGTACCTAAATTTCTTGTTTTAAATGTTTGTGGGAAGGCAGAGCTTAAAGAGAACATTGCACAATAAAAGAATGGCTTCTAGAAAGTACTAGTTCCCAGTAGCTTTAATGTTATAAATGGACCTCTTGTGTCACGTGATCGTATCATATTGTCACCTCTGCACATTGTCACCAATGCATATTTCAAGGAAGTTTCCGAATGTGAGTTTAGAGAAGCTCAAAGCAGGCATATTTGATGGCTAACAAATTCGCAGATTGGTGAACAATCCTAATTTCAGCAGTTCAATTTTAGAAATTGAAAAGAATGCATGGGATTCGTTTTTTTGGATTATTCCAAATTTCTTGGGCAATAAAAAGGATGATGATTACGTTGAGCACGTTCTTACTTCCAGCGACTTGGATGCAACATAAACATCAAAGTATACTTCCACACCAATTTAGATCATTTTCCTGAAAATCTATCGGACTTGAGTGAAGAATGAGGGCGAACGGTTGCACACCAAGATATTCGAACAATTCTTGGGTCGCTGGAATGCATATATGATGGCTGTAGTATTCAGAGTAGCACTTCATCATTCAACAACAGTAGAAAATCATGTAAAAGAAAATTCCAGAGTTTGTTGTTTTTTTGTATTTAAATATTTTTGTACGGTGAGCGCATTTTTTCTCAAAACAAATTCTTCTAAAGGTGAATACGAACTATCAATGCGAATCTATGCGAAAAAATCAATAAATAAACTAGAACATGGAGGTATGTATGTCTTAGCATGCAAGTCACACAATTAGCTTTTCCAAGAAGCCTTTGCATATCATATTCAGTGGTCTGATGATGTGCTTGTAGCGGAACTTGAAACAATTGTCGCAGTAGCTATTTCCAATGATAAATCTTTATGAACACATGTTGTTTTTATTGTCCCTTTAGATTTCTATATATTTCTCAATGTTAAAATTACATGAAGCTAGCTAAATGAATGTATAAAGAGTCGAAGTCAATATAAATTTAAAGCAACTTAGTTGCAGAGACAGTAGAGTCATCAGGTAAAATGATGAGAATTATGTTAGGCCGAAATACAGTTGGTTAAAGCATGCTGTATCTCCTACATGTAATCGCTCATGCCACTAACGACTAAATGTCTGTCCGAACGCCCTCTCTGTTCGACATTAGCAAACAATCTTCCAATTTCAGATGCAAATTTCGCATCGTTACCATTTGAAGCGAAGTAATGCGAAACGTTCAGATACATACACCAACTATATACATCACAGACAGATACACACACACATACACGTAAATGCATACCCACTTACTTACACAAATTTCTATACTTGTTTATAAAGCACTTTCTGCAGCAATATTATGTTTACATTTAGCTTGTTTACGAGTATATATGTACTATTTGCATATTTAGTAATTATATAAAGGAACGGATAAGATGAATTAAGCGCCTCGAAAATTCGAATAAAAGTAAGATTATTATAGTCAAGGTGTCGAATATTACCATCAGTGGTGTATCTAGTAGTGATGTGCAAATCCACATTTCTACTAGATACAGATCTACGCATCCGAATTTAAAGGGATTCGAGTATTTTAGCGCGAGTCCGAACTCCAAGAGCAATAAAAGAAAACCTACCTAATACTTAATTTTACCAAAATATGCGCCACTTCCTTTTTATTTTAATATTTTTTTTTCTTTCAATTTAATAAATATTTAATAAAATGTTTAGCCTGAAAAGTTTAATTTAACTTTTTAAATTTGATCAGTCACATGATGAATATTTTGTGGTGAACAATTGTGTTCGCTCATGAATGTCTTTATTCACCTCTCAATTGTTTTTGTATTCTGCTATTCGACTTAAGGTTCGTGGCTTTGAGTAAAAATTTGTATTCGGATCTGGATTCGAGTCTAGATCCGGATCTGCGGATTCGTTGGCTTATCTTTTTGTCATTTAGGTATCTTTGAAGGATTCGGATCCACGAATCTGTGCAACACTAGTATCTAGTGAAGAGGATGCAGGTGCGTTATTGCGCTGTCATATTGCCATGAGACAAGTAAAGCGATGTTCTCTATTTAGCGAAATTTTTAATAGAATTTATTTATTACTCAAAATTTATTAAAATAAAACTGAAAGCGGAACGATGCGATATATTTTAATCTTTTTAGAATCATACTAAAATTATTTTTGTTTTAGTTTTAATTGCTGCGAATTCGTTTTCCGTATCTTCATAATACAAAGATGACAGACGGACATGTCTAAATTGATTCGTCTTGGCTAGCTGTCCAACAATATATACGAGGTTTACGTAGGCATGATTACGGTGTTGCTTTTGGCCAAATCATCTCGAACAAGCAAGGTCAAAATATACCAATTTCTGAACAAAAATCTTTGCATTAACCGTGTATGCCAAAAGCATCCGAAAAAATTGCATCGCATGAACCAACCGATATGCCGACATCCTCAGCAGCTTCTCTAAAAATGATTCGACGATTTTCCATAACAATTTTCTCCACTGCTTCAATGTTTTTATCGGTTATTGACGTGATAGGGCGTCCAGCGCAGGCATCGTCATTAAAATCTTCTCGACCTTCTGTGAAGAGCGTGTACCACTTATCAACATTTTTTTACTCAAAGTATAGTCGCCAAATGCGTTGGAGTACTTAATTTTGTTTTTCACACAAAACTTAATACAGATTGATTGATCAATTTTCTTTCGTTAGCAAAAACTCGCCAAGCACACTAAAAAACACGTCTAACCTTTATATCTTTCAAAGAAAAACTGAAAATGCAAAATGGCTGATCATGTCAACCATTTTTATTTGGTAACATGTGTACCAACATAAAAAAAACAAAAAAAAAGGTTTTCTGTAAAGTCGGTTTACGGACGATAATTTTACGTGATAACTAAAGTAATTCCAATAATTCAATCAGTACACAAACAACTTGTCATATAAAAGAGTTTCGTTACCAACAACAAAGAGTGAAATATACGCTCTCTCTTTCTCTCTCTCTCTCTCATCGACTGACCACCAGCAACTTTAAAAGCCTTTTTTTGTTGTTTTTGGTACTTTTTGCAAAAGTAACTGTTATTGTCGTCTTCCTTGATCTATGGTGTGCGTGCTTTGTTTACTTTGTACATGTATTTTATTTGAAACAAACTTTATTATACACTTACAATGTTACTATTCATACATTCTACCATGTCCATACCGCATCCCACCGCGCGCTAGATAACACTAATTCGCAAACGCACACACACACACATAACTATAGCTTTCAACAAGCCAATGCACGCTGGTCTGTCTATCGCTTGCTTGTTCAGGCGGAACGACACAATCGTCACATGTATTCATATGTTTACGATTACATGTTCCGCCTTTTGCTTTTGCTTTTCGTTCGTTTAGTGTCGTGTCGTAACGGTAAACGGAACGTCAGAAACCACGCGTCCACTTTTTTGTAAGGAAAACATTTTTATTGCAGTCAATATCAACTTGAAATTTGATGTCGTGGCTTTCTATGAACGAAGGCAGGCTTCACATAAATATGAAGGGAGGTGTCTCGCACACTTTTATGGGTAGCCTCCATACAAACCCATCGTTAATTTTTGTGTTTTTGTATAAAAAAAACTCTTTTTTTTTTTAACCGAATATCAACTTTAACATTTGATATGGTGGATTTTTATGGACGGATGCCTCACATCATTATCAAGGCGCATGCCTAGTTCCCAGCAAACTTTCTACCCACGTTTATGTTGATATTGGTGGCAATCGGACAGCAATTTGCATGCGGAAACGGAACCAAGAATGCGAGTCTGTTGCTTCCCATTATTTTTCTTCTTTATACTTGCTAAGTAGTACACAACTTGAAACTTCTTGTAAAAAGGTATTAAAGCCACTGAAGTTAATGTTTTTCTGGTTTTATAGGTAGTGAAACATAACTGCTAATTGTATGATTTAAAAAAATGTTAATCCTCTCGAAAAAAAATGCAATTCTTTAGTTATACTCGTGTAGGTCTGTTTCGGTTCTCACTTTCCGGAATATTTTGTAAAGTAAACTCTGTAAAATTCAGGGCAACTGAATTCAAATTAAAAAATCATCTCATATGTGAAAAATTTACCATTTTAACGAATTCATTTTCAAAAAATTTTCCCGAAAGTGCGAACCCTAACATACCTGATAATTTTTGAAGGAAATTACTCAAAATTTCCTTAATCTCACATACTATTATTACGAATGGTACCCAAAACTAGATCATTTATGAAGAGCAAAGATGCTCTTCCAGAGTAGCCAGATGCGATAAGCGACAAGTAGAAAGATTAGTGACTAGAGAGCAAACTTCAAATAAATCTGCTGAATGCTTTCAAGTCTATTAATGTGAATCGCAGCTGAGAGGCTTTATATGACCGTCGCGAATTCGGTTAACATAGCATAGCCTTTGGAAATAATATAATTAAGATGTTCATTGAAAAGAAATCCTGAAAAAAAACCTGACTCCGAGACCTAATATTTCAGTTTTAGCTTACAGAGTTTTATTGACAATAATGAAAGACGTTGGAATAGGCAATAATCGTTTGTTATAACTGACAAAAAAAAAAAAAACACTTATTTAAACAGAAAATTGAACATTTTTGTTACACCAAGTAGCAAAATTCTTTAATTCGTTTTGTAAGCCAAGAAAAAAAAAACGTTAACTTCGGTTGAACCGAAGCTCTAATACTATTCACACGAAACTTTAAATAGTATTGTAATACATAAAAGTGGGGGTCTAAATAGAGGCTTCCCCAAAAATTGGGTGGTAAACTAACACTAGTAGATGTGTGTGAAGCGATGTAGTAGATGTGTAAGATGCCGCCATAGCGAATTTCAAGATATTGACGTTTTCCCTACAAATGCTTAAAAGTGAGCTGTGGGTTTATATGGGCCCATTTGCATATGTATATTAATCAGCTATCCATAACGCGGGATGGTTTTAATAATGTGAAAGGCACAACAGTTGCGAACGTTTAGCTTATAAAGATTATTACGCCGGTCATATGCAAGTTTCATATACAAACTTTATAGTATTTGAAAACTTCTTCAGCTATACAAGATTTCGGCGATGCGTTAAACGATTGTGGAAGAATATTAACACATAATGTCTATTGATAAGATATAAAATATGAAATAGAAAGTAAAAAATAAAAAATAAAAGAAACCAAACTAAAATACGAACTAACAAAAAAAAAACAAATAATGCAACACTTCAGTATGTTGATGTAAGAACTAGTTGCGAATTATAATATAAAATCACTCTGGACGGTAATTCATGCAAATGACGAAATTCTAATTCAGTGTGGCGACTGCAGCATAAGTAATAATTTATGACCAACAAATACAAGAATGTGGAAATAGAACAATCAGTACTTCTCTTTGTGAAATACTAAAAAAAAAGTAAAGAGGGATAATTGTTTGGTTTTGATAAAATTGATACAATTAATCTGGAATTAATTTTAGGCGTCCAAAAATTAAAGTTTATTTTTTATGTTCTCAGTTTGTCTCAGTTTTTCGAAAACATAAATGGCAACCTCAAAATGGTGGATAAATTTTTAAATGTTGAATTCCTACAGGTTGCGGCATCACAACTTCCTTTTTGGAAATGCGCGCCATTCAGGCTGTAGGGATCGTAACGTGGCGGAGGTAATTATAATCGACAAGCGTGGTTCTAAAGTTTTATTTCCGTGCAGGTTAGTCGGCATCATGCGTTGGAATAGTGTGGAGCGTGCGTCGAAGCGCATTTTCCTTGAATGGATGCGTTAACAAACATGGTATACAAACTTTTCAGCTTGTTGAAAACTTCTTTAAAAATAGAAGTCCAATGAATAGAAAGATTAGATTATAAAGTTCTGTTGGACATAGCCGATAGCTAAAAACAGAACTTGCAGTTTCAACGTTCACTGAGAAAGTAGAAAAGCTTGTACGCAAAAATATAAAAATTGAAAAAAATCACTGTGGACGGTAGTCCACGCAAGTGGCGAAATTGACGAAATCGATGGCAGCTTTGAGGGAACAGTTTTCGTAGCACCTCATCTCAATAAGTGTAATTTGGAGTGCCCAGCTCTCTCCTCCGATTTGACTCTGTGCAGTATTTATTTTTTTTTTATGGTTTTTTTTAACTCACGCGTTTATGTCAACTACCCAAGGAATCTAGAAGACCTGAATTCCAACATCCGGGCTGGTATGGGTCATGAAAAACGCGTGAAATCCACTTCTCAGTGTATGAACATGAGGGGCATCACACACCTGATATGATTTCGAACTGTGGGTGTGGTATGTGGGTTTGTATGGATCTACATAAAAAAGTGGGCGGTATACGTCCATTTGCACATGTAAATGAATCAGTTGTCCATTAAAATAAAGTAAATCGAATTTCAAGCAACTATTGATTTGAATAAAGCATATTTTTTATAAAAAACATAAAAGTGGGAGGTGGGTTTGTATGGGGGTACTCCAAAAAGTGGGAGTAAAGTATATGAGAAGTGTCCGACACTAGAAGCTATCATATCAATTATTAAGTTGATATTGACTACAATAAAAAAGGTTTTCATACAAAAAAGTCCAAAGGTTTTCATACAAAAAGTCCAAAAATCCAAAGTTTGTATAGGGGCTACCCCAAAAACTGGTCGTGGCGAGTAAATCTTGATACTCTATTAAACTGCAATAAAAAGAAGTGTATGTGCAAAATTTCAACTGGATAGCATAAAAATTGGTGGCCTACAATTGCGAAACAACATACAGATAGACGGACATACAGACAGACAGACGGACATTGCTAGATCGACTCGTCTCATCGAGCTGATCAAGAATATATATACTTTATGGGGTCTACGATGCTTCCTTTTATGCGTTACAAACTTTCAGACAAACTGATAATACCATAAAATAGTTTGTATTTCAATAGTTATCAATTGTGAAAAGTATCTACTTATTTGACCATACATACTTTTTTTTAAATTATATAAATAAAAATCGGTCAACTTTTACAGATTTTGTACCATTTTTCACTCGAGTGCTTTTTTACCATAATTTATGTGTTCAATTAGACGTAAAAATAGGCGCACTTTGCATTAAGTTTCTGCGACTCTGTGGAGTTACAGAAACATTTTGGCAGTGGAATATGAAGAGCAGGACAATATAGAAACGAATCTCATTCAAAGAATGTCCATTGTTAAACTACTAATTTTTGAATTTTGGCCAGTTTGTTGAGATTTTCGATCACTGTGCGACCCTCACTATGTTATACATTTACACACCGTACATCATAAGGTGTACCAAATCTCGATTTAAAAATTTCTTGAAATCGGCTTTTTTCGCAGATTCTGATTGGCCAACATTAAAAATATCCTCCGTAAAAACAAGGCTCGGCATAATTTTAAGTGTTAAAATAAACCTCGACAATATACTCGTATATATAAATAAATTTTGGCTACAACAAAACAACCAACTGCAATCAATGGGGTTATGTCAATTGGAACAGGATATCTCTGCATCTGTGATGAAGCTAAGACTATCCCCTGTTCAAGCGAATTTAACATGTGTTATTTGAATTCTTTCGAGGTATATGTCACTGAGTCTGAGTCTGGCCAAATGCTAATATCATCTCTGTTGAGATGTAAAGTTTTATGTTACTCCATTGACTTTATGATCAAGTAGTACGTGTTTGAAAAATAAATTTCTTTATTAAAGTTTTAAATCTCAGGCTGAGGAGCAAGCTTCTAGTCTATAAAGCAATAATAAACCCTGTTTGGAGGTACGGAGTCCCGATGTGGAGTACTGTTATCAAGAGCAACTGTTCTATTATCCAAAAGTTCCAAAACAGAGAGCTCAGAACGCTCACCTGTTCCAAACCAACAAAATGATACATGAGGAGCTCGGGGTACCTTGGGTTCACCAAGAAATTGCAAGACTAAGCAGCTTTTATCATTAACACCCTCGCTATCAACTTGCTCGACAAGATAGATTGCAAATAAAGTTAATCCGTATAAAAAAAAAAAAAAAAAGTTTTACTACTTTTTTTGACACTTTGCATTTTTACTCAAAATCCTTTCATAAACATTTTGTGTCACAGTCTACACACATTCATAATTTTTAGTTTATTATTTATTTTTCTCCGAAATTGTTGACTATAAAATTTGTTCGTAATATTTTATAAAGAAAAAGTATTAAAACAAATTGCGTAATTGTAAAAATATGAAAGGCGAGACTGATTCCGCTTCGAAATCGGCGGTCACACAGATGGCCCCACAGACTACATTCAAAATCACGTTCAGGCCTCTGAAATCGCAGGAACATACGCTCCCACTAAACGCGGCGACAGGCGAGGAGGAGACTGGACAGGACACCAATCAGTACAGCCAGCCTTCAACCCCTATGCCAGACGTCCCCGTGCTGAAGCCACGAAAGGCAGGTGCTTTGAAAACGGCTGTTAATGCGAAGAACAAAAGGCAACCGGGCAACAATGGTAGTACGAAAAAACGTGGAACAGTAGCGCGAAAGAAACTTGTTCCGACAAGCGTACCAAAAGAGGTCCTACAAAGTGATTCGACAATGGATCCAGATTATGACAACGAAGCCCCGACATTGGTACGCCCGCCGGTGATCAACAGCAAGCGTCCAGCAGTGACGCGAAAGATAGGGGCTAACCTCGTCCCGACAAGCGTACCAAAAAAGGTCCTTAAAATTGGAAAAGAGACGGGTCAGAAAGACGCCGTAAGAGGCTGCGCAAAAGGTGGCGTAGGAATTGGAGGCACAAGGAAAACCAAGGCCATGGGTTTAACAAAGCCAACGACAAGACGCCGAGTGATGATGCCAAAACCTGATTTGACAATGGATTCTGATTCTGACTATGAGTATGAGGATGGAGAGCCGGTTGCGGATGTTTTCGACATTGCTGAGCAGTGGGCGGAGCAGCAGAAGAAAGAAGATAAGAAAACAAAAGACCAGCAGCCGACTGCACCGCAGAAGCAACGCAAAAAAAGAACAGCAAAGAAACCCAAGCGTCAGCCGCAGAAGGAGGAGACGAAAAAGCCACAAGCGCAGCCTGAAAAAGTGATTCGCAAGAATAAGTTGCTAAACAAGCCGAAAAAGAAAGTTGCAAAAAAGTCAATCGGACACCAGAAAAAATTACCGAAAAAGCCGCAGCTGGCGAAATCTAAGGCCCAGCGTGAGGATCCTCATCATCAATGGCTGCGGATAATGAGAGAAGATATTAGCGCTGTTGCCGAAGTATTAGGCGAAAACATGGAAGAGTAATGAAACTGTCATCTCCTCTTCTGACAAAAATGATGACGGGATTTGGTTTGATGTGATTCAAGGAGCGAGACATTTTAGCGGGATTGGACGTACTAAATATACATATATACTTTGTATATCAGTGCCATATCAATGGCTACCAAAATTACAATAATTTATATTTGTGTTAATAATATGTTAAATATTTTGAATTTGTTTAATTGATTAAAGAAAAGTATTGCGCACCTCGCTCTTGCTGTTATAATTAAATGTATTTATAATTTGTTATAGCAGAAGAACTAAAGGATTTGAGTGCTTTAGGCGATAGTCTAAGTTTTTGACTACAATATCCCATGCACAGTCCTATGGACAGGGTATGCAGAAAAACACCAAACACCTTTTAAAAATATAAAACAATTTAGAAATAAGTTAAAAAGATTACTTTGGTAGAACCGAAGTAGCAATACTTTTCACACTAACTTAAATATTTCATTCTGTGATTATCTCAGCAAATAAAAATATTATTATACCATTCACACATTGTGTGAAATGGTATTATCAAAGGAAGCATCGTAGACGCCATACCGTATATGTATATATAATATATTGTTGATAGGCATCGGTGTGTGTTTGCAAACGGCATAAGGATATTTGCGCATAGTATTTTATATTTATTTTCATTGAAATGAATATTTTTCTGAAATTAAATCAAAATACATATGACGTAGGTAAACAGAAGCAGCACCTGGCAAAGGACTTTTTCTCCTGTTTCCGCCTTCGGTACTGGAGTACTCTGCACTGACGCCTACGGAAAGCTGCAGCACTGTAATGCACTTCTATAAGTTGAGTGGGCATCGCGTAGCATCTGGCAGCAAACAAAAAGCGTAGGTGGTACATAGGCCGGTATGGAGAATGTTATGTCAGGCGGCTGGTTTTGGAGCTGTTGGCTAGGTAACACAATTCAAACAAAACAAATACATTCATATTGAAATACACCTACATACATTTACATAAATACAATATATACTCTTATTTACTTACTTATATAAATTTACTAGGGCAATTTAAAAAGTCAGTGAGTTTTTGAACTACCCGCGTTGTAACTTTTAATGGAACACTGCTCTTGTCAGCTACCATCTGTTAATAGATCACTGTGAAAGTGTTGAGCATTACGTCCTTTAGTTTGTGTTTGACAGCCTTTGACCACAGACATGAAAGGCAGACAGACGTAGAAAAATTAGAAGGTTGCCACACCGATCCGACCAAAGAAAACCACTATTTTATCTACTGCTAACAGTTAAAGGTTGTCCACAAGGAAGACTTTTTTCACCCCAACTATGGAGCCTTGTTATAGACGGCCTACTTAGTAGGCTGAGTGACCATGTAATAGGTTGTCAGGGCTATGCGGATGACACAGTCATTATGACAAGTGGAAAATTTGAAGATACACTCTGTGACATAATCAACAGAAGTCTCAAAATTACACAGGATTGCTGCAGGAAGGTGGGACTCAACATTAACCCACAAGGAGAAACACGAGACTCAACGCCAAGGGACGAGATGACAATGTCTTCAATTGGAACTTCACCATTAAATGGTCCGATAAGAAGACTTGGACTTCGGAAAAGTCATATGCGTTAAAACCACATACGATTAATTGGTATACGGGCATGGATCTTTGACAAAAGATCGTCTGTCCGCCTTTCATATCTGCTTGCAACGGCTGTCCAATACAAACCTAGTGATGCAGATTAAGCTCTTTAGGAACTACCGTCAAATCAATATAATTTGAAAATTCAATATAATTCTCATATCAATACAATTCGAAATTGAAAAAGTCTCTGACTTATCAAATTGCCCTCGTATATACATGTAGTATACCATACTCTAAACTTATAAAATAGAAAAGGGAAATAGAAAGAGAAAGATAGAAAAAGTAAGAAAAAGAGGCAAAGACATTACTAAAAAGATAGAGAAAGTAGGTTGTAAGCTCTTTCAGCATGCTTTCTATTTACACAGGTACACGCGCACACACACACACACACACACACACACACACACACACACACACACACACACACACACACACACACACACACACACTACAAACACAAAGAGATATAATTATACTTGTTGTGGTTGTTATTACTGTTATCAAGTTACTAACAATATTTTGGATTGATAACACCTCGCAAACAAACACCCACACACACACTTCCATGCAAGCTTGCAGACACATTCATATTTGTGCTGGCGTCTACAGGACCGAAATATACGAAAAACTATGCCATACATTCTGGCTAAATGCTCCTTTAAACGACACGCAGTGGTCCGAAATCCAAAAAAGCTGGCCAAATATTGAAACTTTCATGGGTTATACGTTTTCCAGCTCGCTAAAAACGAATCTTATGTCAAATTTTCCTAAAACAAAATGGCGGACAACAATTTTGCTATTTTATATACATTTGGACAGCTCAACAAACCAAATATATCCTGTTACAATTATTTGTACAGGCTCTGAAATGATTCGTAATAAAACTGAAAAATGGGTAGCAGGTTTATATGGCGCTACCCCTTATAATAGTCCGATCTGAGACTATGAGGAATATTATGGCTTTTTAATATTAACTTTTTACATTTAATTTTTTAATAATTTTTTTAATGATTTTTGTATAATGTAGTAGAATCCTGGGCTATAGCCTAATGTGCTCACAAGCTTAATATAGTAAATAAATTTGTTTATAACAGCAAGAGAGCGAGCTACGCAATTCTTTTTTTAATCGAATATAAATAAATTCAAATATTTAACATATTATTAACACAAATATAAATTATTGTAATTTTGGTAGCCATTGATATGGCACTGATATACAAAGTATATATGTATATTTAGTACGTCCAATCCCGCTAAAATGTCTCGCTCCTTGAATCACATCAAACCAAATCCCGTCATCATTTTTGTCAGAAGAGGAGATGACAGTTTCATTACTCTTCCATGTTTTCGCCTAATACTTCGGCAACAGCGCTAATATCTTCTCTCATTATCCGCAGCCATTGATGATGAGGATCCTCACGCTGGGCCTTAGATTTCGCCAGCTGCGGCTTTTTCGGTAATTTTTTCTGGTGTCCGATTGACTTTTTTGCAACTTTCTTTTTCGGCTTGTTTAGCAACTTATTCTTGCGAATCACTTTTTCAGGCTGCGCTTGTGGCTTTTTCGTCTCCTCCTTCTGCGGCTGACGCTTGGGTTTCTTTGCTGTTCTTTTTTTGCGTTGCTTCTGCGGTGCAGTCGGCTGCTGGTCTTTTGTTTTCTTATCTTCTTTCTTCTGCTGCTCCGCCCACTGCTCAGCAATGTCGAAAACATCCGCAACCGGCTCTCCATCCTCATACTCATAGTCAGAATCAGAATCCATTGTCAAATCAGGTTTTGGCATCATCACTCGGCGTCTTGTCGTTGGCTTTGTTAAACCCATGGCCTTGGTTTTCCTTGTGCCTCCAATTCCTACGCCACCTTTTGCGCAGCCTCTTACGGCGTCTTTCTGACCCGTCTCTTTTCCAATTTTAAGGACCTTTTTTGGTACGCTTGTCGGGACGATGTTAGCCCCTATCTTTCGCGTCACTGCTGGACGCTTGCTGTTGATCACCGGCGGGCGTACCAATGTCGGGGCTTCGTTGTCATAATCTGGATCCATTGTCGAATCACTTTGTAGGACCTCTTTTGGTACGCTTGTCGGAACAAGTTTCTTTCGCGCTACTGTTCCACGTTTTTTCGTACTACCATTGTCGCCCGGTTGCCTTTTGTTCTTCGCATTAACAGCCGTTTTCAAAGCACCTGCCTTTCGTGGCTTCAGCACGGGGACGTTTGGCATAGGGGTTGAAGGCTGGCTGTACTGATTGGTGTCCTGTCCAGTCCTCTTCTCGCCTGTCGCCGCGTTTAGTGGGAGTGTATCTTCCTGCGACTTCATAGCCCTGAACGTGATTTTGAACGTCGCCTGTGGGACCATCTGTGTGACCGCCGATTTCGAAGCGGAATCAGTCTCGCCTTTCATATTTTTACAATTACGCGATTTGCTTTAATACTTTTTCTTTATAAAATATTACGAACAAATTTTATAGTCGACAATTTCGGAGAAAAATAAATAATAAACTAAAAATTATGAATGTGTGTAGACTGTGACACAATAGGTTTATGAAAGGATTTTGAGTAAAAATGCAAAGTGTCAAAAAAGTTGTAGAACTTTAATAAAGAAATTCATTTTTCAAACAGGTACAACTTGACTATAGCAACTTGATTATAAAGAATCTATTGCCAATGGATCTCAACAGAGATGACCTAAAATTTCGTATGGGTGTTCATTACCGAGTAAGTACACCCATAGTACTACTTTAATAAAATTTGGTCTCAGCTAAGACAGAGTGCAGGCAAGCATATATTTAATCTGTAAATGTTAGCCTTTGTGGCCAGACTAGACCTGATACAAATTTTCGAAAACTTTTTGTAAGCAGTCGTCAGTATACCATTTTGCAGTGACTGACTGACTGTATACTGGTCAGACAGTCACTGCAAAATGGTAAAATTTTTGTTCTGGTGCAGTAAATAGACACCATCAGTTTTGTTATCTTGCTTTAATTTGTGGATTTGGTCCTTTTTTTTCTATATCATGGACTGTTGTTTGGTTTTCGAATGGTGTTTTTAGTTGCTATATCTTCCGTCATGGAATTTTCTTAGGAAATATAGGTCATAACTCGCTTGAGTCTATATTTGAACATTATTCAAAATTCGTGGTATTCAATGAGAAGATTTCTTGTATAGCAGATCATTTTACAATATTTGCGACACAGCCATGGCGTTCATTACCAGTTTCTCAGCAATCATTTCTTCTGTTAAAAGTTAATCTTCGTTCGCATAGCCATATTTCTCTCGTTGGACGAAGATTTTGGTCGAAATTTTCGATGTTCGTCCTGTACCGAGAGTGGAGATGTTCAGTGGAGATGGAAGCTTCGAAACAACTTGAAAATCGTTCGAAGAGATTCGTTTCACATGGGCTTTTACGTTCATTGAAAATTTGTACTGCTTTGAGTTGATGCCGAAAGCCTTAAAAAGTTGCATAACGAATTTCTTGCAGCGTTGGTGGTAACATTTCTGTCGTCCTTGTATCAGTAATTTTACGTTTTCTCGTCTCCATAACAATCGATTTTCCTGAAGTAAAAACAAATTTATTATTTAAATGTTAAGCGTTTATCTTTCTAAATAATTTATTTTACTACATTTTGAAAATATCTTTTTAATTTTATTTTATAGTACTCTGAAAATATTTTCTACAGATACACTTTTATCTTTTTATCAAATGAAAGTGCTGCAATCAGGACAGCGCATTCTTTAAAGTGCTATCAAATTTGATTCAACAAATTTGATGATGACTCCGGAGATGAAAATGATGGAGAAAACTTAGAGCAACAAATTTTTTAAATAGTTTTGGAAACCGGTCTTTTGGAGATGGAGAAAAGATAATACAAATGAAAACTAAACACATATATGATGGAAAAGTTTGATGAATGGTGCAGACAGCCTACAGTGTCCGTTTCGACACAGAATGTGTGAGTGGGATAGTTATATATACATACAGCAACATTTTTCATGTCGAGTCGTATAGATCACACTTAACTTTTGCTTTTGTTGTTACTATTGTTATACATAATCAATATAAGAAAACATTTAAAAATGCATGCATTGAGTATATTCACCGTTTGCGCATCACATGCCAAAGCAATTGTCATTGCATTATTCTTTATTGTTATTTTTTCTAGTTTTATTGTGCACTAATACACTTTTTGTAAACTATATTTCAACCTCTTGCATCTGTAGAATTTTTGCTTTGTTCCTTAACGAAAGATAGACCGTCCAACACAGCTCGCTCATATTCCATTTTGACTCACGTGCTATGTCGCCAAGCTCAACGGTTCAACTCCAAAATCTAAGAGCATGATAACAGTTTCAATTATGGCCTCAAATATTTTTTAGAAACCTCACACTACGGGCTTGAGAGAGTTAATGGGCTTGTTCTGCGCACTTTTAGAAGCAGTCCCCATAAAGACCAACCGCTTTCTTTCTGGTTTTTATAGTTATAAAACCACCTTTAAAATGAAATGAAGATGTCACTCTATCACTGCAGCATTAAAACAATTGAAACTAATTTGTTAGAAGCTTGTGAAGTGTATTGAAGCTTTGGTTCTACCGAAGTTAACGTTTTCTCTTGATTTTTTGTTTGTTTTTTTTTAAATTTTTTTTTTTTAAATTTAGAGTACCACAAAAGCACAAAAACGACACAACGGCTGACGGAAACGGAAGTCACTCGTCGCATGCACTTGACGTCGTCGTCGTCGTTGTCGTCCTGCTCCTCAGCGCTAATGGAGTTGGCACTGTAGTCGCCGTCACCACATCCATTCTAAAATTTTATATGCGGGCAAAACTCTTCTCCGTATTTATTCCGTGGTGTATGCGGGTAGTCGTATTGTTGTCGAAAGAATATTTTTAGGTTAAATTAGCTTATGGCTCCGTAGGCACTTAAAAGCAATTATGTGGCGCTCACACGAACCGCCGTCGTCGTCGTCGTCGTCGTCGTCGTCGATCTGTACGTGGCTGCATGCATGTTTATACATACATATATAAAAAATCTTCCCCCGGAACTCTTTGCTAGACAGCAGCATTACGTACTGCTGCTTATGAGCTTAATATGCTTTAAGCGTTTTTGAAGCGTTAAAATGCCACTCGAGTGTGTGTACATACATACAGATGCATATACTATCCATATAAAGGATAGTATGGGGACTTAGAGTATGGGTTGTTCTAACATATATAGTGGGTGGTTGGGTGTACTTTTTTGCTTTATTTTAATTAGTTGTTGTATTTGTATATAACTCATACACTGAATTCGGTTTTTAGGGGCATTGTTGGCTTTCATTCGTTCGTAAAAGTACTGCTTACTGTCAAGCGTGTATGCAGGCGGAAGTGCTTTGTTGTTGAAGCATGTCAAGAGTTTTGAAGTTGATGGTGACATCTATGTACAATATTATAGTGGCATTGAATTCAGATACGCAGAAAAGCGTTTAGATTTTGAAAATCTTCATCTTTGTAAAAAATATGGTTCTCAAAACTATTTATTGAAATTTCAACAAATGTAAACCAGCCGCTGAATTGAAGTTAATAACGAGTGATTCATTTAGAGGCGTTTATTTTTAAATTTTATATAGAACACTTAAAATTGAATTAGATGAAAGATTAATTCATCATCACCTGGTTGCAATGGACGCCGTGGATTGAAGATTGACGCTATCGCACGAAATATAGTACTAAATATGGCATTTGAGTTATTATTTGGAATGAGTAGGTGAGATAGAACCGTGGTACTTACCTCCAACTAGCCGGTTCATTATTTAATAGTAACTGTTTCATATGTTGGGACATCTTTACCATGCATTGACATTGGTTAGTTACGAGTATACGTTCGTAGAGATTCTTTATACATTTATTTCCACCGTAAAAATTCGACTGCCATTACTCTTGCTCGTCATTCAAATGAATGTGCAAGTAAAGATCGCTGCTAAAGCTTAGTTTCGCTCGATGTAGTATGTGTCGTAGCATCATCTTGCTGAATCTAAATGTCACCGAAATAACGGACTTTAATTTCAGGCAATAAAAAGTCCGTTATCATGGTGCGGTAGCGCTCGCCATTGACGGTTATGTTCTGTCCGGTCTCATTTTTAAAGAAATACAGACCGATGACCATACACCGACCATAAACCATACCAAACAGTGCATTTTTGTGGATATAACGGTAGTTCGAGAACTTCTTCGGGTTGCTCATCAGCCCAAATATGGCAATTTTGTTGATTGACGTACCCATTGAGATAGAATTGTACTGCATCACTGAACAAAATTCGGCGCGAAAACAGCGGATCTTCATTAAGCTTTTGCAGAACCCATTGACTGAAATTAGAGCATAAATTCAAGTCTGGCGGCTTCAATTCTTGCACAAGTTGCATTTTGTAAGCCTTTAAACCAAGTTCCTGGCTTAAAACTCGCAAAGTTGTTCCATACGAGAGACCAAGATGCTTCGCACGGCGTCGTATCGATTGGTCATGGTCTTGAGCCATACTATCCGTTACAGCCGCAGTATGCTCCTCCCTACGAGCTGGATGTGGTCTATTCGGTCGCGTATCATGCAATAACTGAGACTTAAATTTGCGGATGGTATTGGCAATGGTGGGCTCAGAATTCTTCCCTGGTTACTAACTTTCTAACAAACTGATAATACCATTTCACATTGTGTGTGAATAGTATAAAAAGTATGACTCAATTTATTATTGACTGAACAAGGAACAAACCATGCTCAATATTTTTATGGCTGCACTAAAATTTTTAGCACTGCAGTGTATAGCAAGAAAGGACATTTGTTGCCATATTTTTGTTTTTGTTTTATATTTTGCTCTGCTGAACACGAAAATAGCCTTAAAACTAGAGATAAGCTAGTCGGTGATTTTTGAATAGCAGTGATCATCGAGACTGCTACTTTGAAATCACCGTGATTTTTAACTGCTACTGCTAAAAAAAAACACTATACTTTTATTAAATACCCTGTTCCCGCCTCATTTTCCAAGATCTTTGGAAGGAGCCTATATCCTGTTTCGGAAGCCCAAACGGATATCTAGTGACATTTTCTATAGAGGATGGACTTAAAATGGGATAGTCGGAAGCACTGTGCTCCCGCAACACGATATGGACTCCTGACAAATATTTTGGGAATCAAGGCGGAAATATGGTATTTTGGGTAGTCAGCTGATTTGAATATATTCTAGTGCCAACTGTTTTTAATTGCAGCGCCCATTCCAAAAACTCATTTGAACATATATAACCAAAATTATCATTCCCAGCACTGACCAAGTGGCATACCATCACTACATGTCTTTGGGATTAATTCCATACTTTAGGAAACCGCCAACAGTTTCTGTAATATTTACTTTTTGGTGCCATTTTCTGGAGAGGATAAGCTTAAAATGGCATGAAGAACAACAGAAGAAAGTTGAATATAGTCTCAATCATTGGGCGGCTCCCATAACAAAAGAAGTATTCCTTACAAAATCTTGGGAATTGCGGCGGGAAGATGTAATTTCAGAAAGTCATCGGTTTTGAATTTATTTTAGTGTCAACAATTGCTGATTTCATTTCCGATTCCAAAAATTAACTGGATCATCTATTTTTCGCATAGTTCTTCCCAGAATTTGTTATGTGGAAAACCTTCACTACAACTTGTAAGGACAAAGGCAATACTACGTGAAACCGCAATAGTATGCTGAAAGACTTGTGTTTTAATGTCATTTTCTAGAGGGGATTGGATAAAATAAACCCAAGAAACATCAGCAAGAAGCATTTAATTTTCCACTCCAGTGAAAGAAACCAGATGCTTGCAGAGATGAACTATGCTTTTTTTTTCAAAATCTATTGATTTGAATTTAAACAAATTACAATTTTGTTAATAGTATTTGAAAACATTGGAGCTAGATCCGGAGAAAACTTAATTGAATTGTTCCACAACTTTAAGTATATTATATGGTTGTTCATTCAATAAAACCGGCCGGTTGAAAAAATTTTTCTCCCTGGCGCTGACACAATTTTCAAACAGCAACGCGACGGCGAAGAGGGTGCTATGCACTATATAGCTGGTAGCTGGAAGCACCAAGAAGTAGAAAGCTTTTTTTTAGCCCGCATCTACATGCAATGCAACTATGTATGTGTTTAATCTTATTGTATACCAGTTCTGTATGCAATTTGAAAAATGGCAAATGAAACTTTGCTCCATTTTCCCTGTAAATTCCATTTGACATTTCACTCTGCAACAGCTCAAGCAGCTGCAGCTTAAGGCGACGGCAACTCCCTACCTAAGTCTACACTAAAAGTTAGGAGACCATGAACAGAATACGGCACTGTGGCTCCTATTTTCTTTATAAAAGCTCATGTAAAATATATGAAAGCTCTATCCCGTTTGGAGGAGCAATGTTTACTGCCGTTAGTTTAATTTTATATATATGCAAATATCGTACGAGTATATATGGAATATGGTTTGGAGACTTGGTTTACTTTGGAGTGAATTCGGCTGGGTTTGGTCGGGAAGTAATAAAGACGTTAGGGGTTTTCATTTTGCGTTGCATTTTGATGACGATTTATTTGCAACAGAATAAATACACTCATATATGTAATACGATACATAAAGATATACAGATATAAGCATATGAATTATAAATGCTTTTGTATTTAGTTTGAGCATGATAGATAGATAAATAGATAGATAGATAGATAGACAGACAGACAGACAGACAGACAGACAGACAGACAGACAGACAGACAGACAAATGTACATATTGCATATAAACCTTTGCTTATGTGGATAATTCTATTTATTGATAATAAGTCGCATTTACATTCATCAACATTTGTATAGGTTTGCGTGTGTTATTTATAGTTGTGTTTTCCTAAGAAAATTTAATTTAATGCATGTGCAGACTGATGAGACTTAGTAGCTGAGTTCAAAACACGTGTAAAACAGTTTTCTGTGTAACAAAAACTTGTTGTCGACATTGCATTGAAAAATATACCGAGTAAATAGTACAGCTCCAATAAAATTGTAGATTCTAAGTGGAATAATAAGAAATCCGTGTATAAAATTACGAAGATGAGCAGGGTACATGTGCGAACATCACCGTGCCAGTCAGCACGCTCCGAATGAGGGAAGCGGAAACTGAGTCGCCTTAGGCAGTATTGCTAACCCTAGTTTGGTACAAAGCTTCATATGCATACAGTAGAATAAAGTCAAATACAGGACATATTTAATTTAAGAAAAAAGAAGAAAAAAAAAACTAGAAAAAACGTTAACTTCGGTGGAACCGAAGCTCTAATACCATTCACACAAAATTTTAAATAGTATTGTAAAACATAAAGGTGGGGGTTTAAATTGGAGCTACCCTAAAAAATAGGCGGCACACGCCCACTAGTATATGTGTATGAAGCGATGTAGTAGATGTGTAAGATGCCGCCATATCGAATTTCAAGTTGATATTGACGTTTTCCATACAAATGCATAAAAGTGAGCTGTGGGTTTATATGGCACTACCTCAAAAAGTGGACTGGACACGCTACTATTTGTATATGTATATGAAGCGGTTGTCGACTAAAATCCAACAATTCAAATTTCAAGCTAATATTGATTTAAATGAAGAATTTTTTCATAAAAAACACAAAATTGCACGGTGGGTTTGTATGTACCCCAAAAAGTGGTCGGACCACGCCCATTAGTCTATATATGTTAAGCGGCTGTCTATAAAATGGCACCATTTCGCATTTCAACCCAATATTGACTTTAATAAAGAAGTTTTCATACAAAAAGTCAGAAGTGGTCCGTAGCTTTGTATGGGAGCTATCCCAAATAGTGGACGGATCCCACCCATTAATTTATATGTCAAGCAGCCGTCCACTAAAAGTTACCATATCAATTATTAAGTTGATGTTGACTACAATAAAAAAGTTTTTCATACAAAAAGTCAAAAGTGGGCGGTGGATTTGTATGGGGGCTACCTCAAATAGTGGGCGTGTATGGACAATATTGTCACTCTATTAAACTGAAATAAAAAAAAGTGTATGTGCAAAATTTCAAATGGATAGCATTAAAATTGGACCCCAAAAAATACGCAACAACATACAGACGGGCAGAAGGACAGACAGATGGACATGGCTAGATCGACTCGTCTCGTCGCGCTGATCAACAATATATATACTTTGTGGGGTCTACGAAGCCTCCCTTAATGCGTTACAAACGATCAGACAAACTTATAATACCATTTCAACCTATGTGTGAATGGTATAAAAACTAGAAAAAACGTTAACTTCGGTGAACCCGAAGCTTTCATACAATTCACACCAAGTTACAAGCTGTTACAAGATAACAGGTGTTAAGAAAAAAATTGTTGCAAAATTTAACTTGAACGTGGGATGTAAGTTTGTGTTGAGGCCTACCAATAAAAGTGGCCGTGAAAAGTCTCAAAAGTGGGTCTAAATTAGGGAAATCACACCTATTTTTCTATATGTGAAGCGTTCGTCCATAAGAAGCCACTATACATATTACATTTTAAGTTGATATTGACAGTAATTAAAAAGTTGTTCATACAAAATCTCAAAAGTGGGCGCAAAGTGTTTTAGCTCGCATACCTTTAAAAGTAGGCGTGGCATACACCTTGATATTTATGTTATTTTCAGTTTCAAGTTGATATTGACTGGTAGAGAAATGTTTTCCATACAAAAAAGCAAAAGTCGACGGGTGGTTTCTATGGAGGCTATCCCAAAAAGTGGCATGTTCGCTATTGGCCATCTTCAAAATTCGTATGCTACAAGTTCATCATGTTCAAATTGGCCGTCAGACATTCTATGTTCAATGCTTCTTTATTTTTAAATCAGGAGTCAACTGTGTTGTGGGATCAAAGGATTAAATATCAATTTACAAATAGTTTATAAATGACTCCTGTCCAAAGACAGTTGAAATTAAGTGTATGAAAATATTATATGGCACAACCTTCTCAATATCATCCGGCAGCAAATGATAGCGAAGTCTTATAGAAAGCCTTGCATAAATTTACGCAACATGCGTTGAGTTTTGTGAGTTTTAGAGTCGCTCCATTACAGAGTAGTAGAGCATATAACCAGCTGCCGAGCCATTTATCCGTGTTGCCCAACCTTTTACCTTTTGTGTCAGAGCCTCAGCATATGCTGAGCAACTTTAACAATTTTTGGTTTGATTTTTTATTTAGTTGCAAATACGTCATCATCGGTTATTCTGTGTAATGCCACACTTTGGGAAAGCTTTTATTTCCACGCATTTGACATATCTTGCGACGTGTGTCGAAGAAGTTTAAAGAAACTTTTTTTTTTTTTACTATTTTCACTATATAAGAGCTATTTACCAAAATGTCCTGCGGCTCCTCGCACAAATACTTTCTCACAATGCAATTAAATCGAAACGGCTTTAAAATGATGTGTTTGGCAGCGTACAGTGGCATTATTTAGGTATATATATGTTCAATACAACAGTTTTGGCTTGTGCGGCAGAGTAAATGGTATCACAAGTAAATGGTATCACATGGCAATGCTGCCAGGTTGCAGGTTCTTCTTAGTGCTACCCAGATCTGTTAAAGTAATTCCAAGATCCCTACAACTTATTATATCCTGTACGCATAGTTTGAAAAGGTATATTTTTGGTTTGTGCAAATATACCTATATACTCGTAAAAGGAAGCACAGTATAGTCATGTCCATCGGCCCGTCTGTTTCAAAATTGAGAAGAGAGATACGAGACTTTAAGTTTGCAAATTTCGATCAATCTATTCCCTCTTCAGATAAAGCATATTATATTAACTTGGCTACCCTAGGGGTAGCTTTCCCTTTTGTTTACCAAAAATACAGATAGAAAATAATAAAATTAAAAGAAGTGTCCGTCTCTCCGAGCCTTGGGCTCATTGAATCAAGTTGATTTTGCCTGAAATGAAAAAAAAAAATTTCATGACAAGTACCAAAAGTGGGTGGAGGATTGCCCCTAAAAAGAGGGAACCACACCTACTTTTGATGTGAAGCTACTACTACTACTACTTCTATATGTGAAGCGTTTGGCCATAAGAAGCCACTATATTACATTTTAAGTTGGTATTGACTGTAATTAAAAAGTTTTTGATAGAAAATTCCAAAAGTGGGCGTTAAGTGTGTGTGGCAGCTACAAATTAAAGGTATTCATGACACGCCCCGTGATATTTATATACAATTTCTGTCCATACGAAGATATTAACTGCTATAAAAACGTTTTCCATACAAAAAGCCAAACTAGCCGGGTGGTTTCTATGGAGTTTACCCCAAAAAAGTGGGCATAGCATGTCAATATGGATTCTCTATTAAACTGCATTAAAAATAAGTCTATGTGCTGACTTACAACTGTATGTCTTAAAATTGGACCCCGAAACATGCGCAACAACATGCAGACAGAAGAACGGAGACAGCTAAATCGACGCTTCTCGTCGAGCTGATTAAGAATAATAGACAGTGGTGGCATCAAAACGCAGTCTTTTGAGGATCTCTATAAATGAAAGTTCTTTTAAGCGCTTCCATAACAGCTTCAATGAGTGGAGTATATATGCTGATACTTTCTAATAATGTTCACAACTTTGAGATGGATTTCTGTTATTTTGATGAGCACAAGATCTTTTGTACATCAGACATCTTAGTTGCATTTGAAAATATTCGGTTGAAAGGATAATCTACATCAATTCGTTCCACTTAGATGTTAATGATATTATGACTTCTGACGGTTATTTCTTTTTGAAGATTAAATTTCACTAAGGCAATATTATAATCCAACGTTGAAACCAAAATTAGCTAACGGTACATTTCTGTTTTTCGATGTATTTGTTTACTTGATTTAGCGACCAGAGAAGTGAACAGCAAGCCCGGCCGAAATTCACTATATATCTCTCGGTATGTGTTTAAATTACCCGTCTAACAGCTTTATTGAGAAATCATTTTGGTGAACAAATAATTTCACGTTACGGACCTGTCAACTGACCGTCTAGATCGTGTGATATCAAAACTTTTCGAAGGGATCACCTACAGCGTAGTCGCGACATTTAAATGAAATTATTTTTAAAAAGTAAATGTCAGAGATTGTTCTTGCGGAATAATAATTATTGTGGGTCATAATAATTATTGCGGGTCATAATAAAGTTTCCGACATTCCATTCCATTTTAAGGGTTTTATTTAAAATTACAAAAAAAAGAGAATGTCTAAGTTCCTAGCTTCATCTTCATCTTCACTCAAAAACAAAATATTTTATGTACTAACCTCGTATGTATCTGTATTTTCAGTGCACTTGCTCATCGTTTTGAGTTTGTTTGGATTTGAACTTTCGCGGTTCGAAATTGTTAGGTAATAAATGTATATATTGTACATAGCTTGGCATGAACCGCCCACATTTGCTCTGGAGTTTACATTGCAAATGTATGCAGATACATATATTGTAAGTATATATAAGTTGTATGTGTATCTATATTTAATTTCATCTTAGGTATATTACCGGTGCGTTCGTTCATTCATAGATTGTATATACTACTATGAATGTATCTGACTATATGCTCGTCAGATTGTCTCTGTATACATTTTCTTTTGAGTTTTTGCTATATGCTTCAGGCAATTCTTTTGCAGATAATTTTTTGTTTATTTTGTTTTCTTTCTATGAAGCTCATTTTCTAGATCCTTTCTTCTGGCTTATTCGCTGTAATGTCATTATTTAAATTAATGAACTTAAATTTGATATGAATTGTCTTCTAGCAATTCCGAGCTCTATAATCTAAGCACATAATTTATGCAATCATTTTACAACACTTGAAGAGGCTTTGCTAAATCATTTAAATCGCTGTTGCAAATATAATTAGCAACTTTAAGCCTAAAAAGGTTAGTACTGATTGTCCAAATTTATGTAACGTTTCGTAACCGTGTACAACCGGTTTGAAATAAATCAACAAATAAAACAATCTTCAAGTCGGTTGAACATTTATGTGGTTCCAATTGTCTGTGTAAATTGTAAAGTTCCATTTTTCAAACATAAATTCACAAAGACACAAAAATTAGAAAAAAAATTATATGAATCATATTTAATCAATTTTTCTTTTTCTGCTTCTTCTGTTTCTTCTGTTCCTTCTTTTTCAATTAAAGCATATTTCTGACTTCTTCTGAAAGTGACAATTTCTTTCTATTTTTAATTTTTGAGGTTAAGTTAAAATCATTAACTATGGGATCTGATGTATCCATAATACGGTAAAATAAATCCTTCATAGTTAAAAGACGACTAAACTAACCAGAAAGGGTACCACTGCTGATATCCTTCCAGGGAAGGCCACAGTACGTATACCCATGGCTACATGTAAACTACAGATCTCAACAAAGATGATCGGTATAGCAACCAATAGATGGTGCAACCTTGGCAAGTGCAGAATCTTCAGACTCACCTGGCCAAAATATAATCTTAAAAGTACAATAACAATACTTCAGCACAAGAGAGATAAGTTTGTTGTTATTGTGGGAGCCCTCACAGGCCACTGCGCAATAGGAAGACATGCCGCGAGTTTAGGGTTGAACTCCTGGTACTTCTGCAGAAGCTGTGCAAATGCCGATGAGGAGGAGACGTTCGAGCAGTTGAAGTAGGAAGAGATTGGCGTTGCTAGGGCGACCCTTCCTGGATAATATAGCTGAGATTTCGGAAAAAGAGATCAAACAGATTTCGACGTTCCTGACACTGACAAAGTGGTTCTCAGAGTAGCTGCGGTTGAAATAGGAAATATGTATGGTATCACAAGGGGCCTATGCTGGCCTAAGTGACAATGTGTGTGGAGTTCAACCATGTTGGCCATCATAACCTAATCTAACCTAATCTAACCTAAAAGACGAATGGACAGAAAACAAAAGAAGTCTCTAAAATATATGGTACAAAAGGTATCAACAGTGATACTTACCTTATGCAATATAAATAATGATAACTTTGTCTAAAAATAAAAGTAGCAGCATATTTGAAAATAGAAATATTCACGAGTAAAATGGTGTATAATAATTGTTATTTGAACGGGGAAATGTTGGGAACGATGAATCGGCAATGTAATTATTCACTCACTAAGGAAAGGCTTACGAATAAACTTGTTTTTTAATGGATAATTTAATACTTAAAATAACTTTTTCAACTTATTAAAGATATTTAATAACTGAAAACATTGAAAATTAAATAAATAATCTAGCTTTCTTTAAAGGATCAACCATGTTTGCTTAAAACTATTTTGAACTTTCAAATTGTCGTAAACCCGTTTTCTTTTCATAAGGACACTTAAAAATTTCATTTCACAGTACTTTCACTTATTTAGAAAATATTAGCCTTAAATTTAAATTGAATCTTTAACCTTAAATTTTTTCTATTTTATAAGACTTTCAGACCACTGTGCAGTGGGAAGTCTATCAAAGATACACTTGTATCTTAATTTTAATACTAAATGCAAATGTCAAGGAAACAAAATTGTCCAATATTGCGTTAACTTTAATGTTCGATGTATGTTTATTCGATTTTCACCCATCGTAGATCACAAGTAGCTGCTGCATAGTGGGGTCAAAGGCCGAAAAGCGATTCAACAATCAAATATATGATAAAAGCATTGAGCAATATAAAAGTACATAGAACAGAGAATGGAAAATCAACCAAGGATTACGAATACCAAGCCACAGAACGTTGAGTATTTTTTTAGTCGTCAACAAAAACTACAAATTTTAAGAAAAATGCTATTCTTTCAGATGGAGTCTTAGGAAAACTATACAACGGATCGTTATCTTATTGGAAAGAATACCAATTTCGAATGTAATTAAATAAAATTCTGTCTGCATTCGCTCTAATGTACATTAATTGGTCCTTTGCAAACTCTGCCAACTTAGTTGCTTCAACTTAAACTTCATGCTCGGTTTGAAGTGCTCGACTCTGTGCTAAATAATGAATTGAATGGTAGTGAGACTTGCTGGCAAGCGCTGCAAAGCACCACTTCATGTTTTCAAGTGCTGGAAATAACTTCCAGGGCATTCATAACTGCTAGTTGTAGATGAAGATAGATTCCAACTGATTTGTGTTTTTCCGACCATCTAATTACACTCTCATCTCTAATTTCAATATTGACGTTTTGCGGTAGTCCAGAAATAAATGGTTGGTAAATGAATCTAAACGTTCTTTCCATTTGGTGAAGGGTTTAGCTACTAAGTAACCCAAAGTTTGGCTCTGGGCTCTCGCACATCAAATAAAACACAGGGTTTCTGCTGGCCAAACCATAAAATTAAGAAGATCTGTAAGAAAGGTAAAGATATTATATTGGAAAATAATTTAGAAATGGTGACAATAAGTATGATAAAACGCATTGCCAGCATGTTTTTATATCATTCACACATAATGAGAAATGGTTTTATCAGTTTGAAAGTTTGTAACGCATCAAGGGAAGCATCGTAGATCAGATAAGGTTTATATATTCTTGATCAGCTCGACAAGACGAGTCGAATTAGCTTTGTACGTCTGTCTGTCTGTCTCTATGTCTTGTCTGTCTGTCTGTCTGTCTGTCTGTCTATATGTTAGTTCTTATTATTGCAGTCAAATAGAATATTGACCCGCCGCGCCCTCTTTTTGGAGTAGACCCCCGACAAACCCTCCGCTCACTATTGACTTTTTGTAAGAAAAACTTTTTTATTGTAGTCAATATCAATTTATTAATTGATATGATAGCTTCTAATAGACGGACGCGTCACATATATGTATATCGATGAGTGTGACACCTTACTTTGTGGAGTAGCTCCCATACAAACCCATCACCCGCTCTTGTGTTTGTTATTTAAATCCATATTAGTTTTGAATTCGCTTTTTATACTTTTACTAATTGGCATGTTCCGTCCACTTTTTGGGGTAGCACCATACAAACCCATGGCCAATTTTGCGCTTCTTCAAGAAAATCTTCTTTAATTAAGTTAATATATGAAAACCTTCTTTAATTAAGTTAATATTTGCTTGCAGTTCGATGTGCTACACATACATATACAAGTGGACGAGTTCCGTCCACTTTTTGAGATGACCCCCATACACAGCACCGCTTACTTTTATGCATTTGGATGAAAAACTTCTTCAGTTAAGTCAATGTCAACTTGAATTTTGATAATATAGCATCTTATAGATGGTCGCTTGAAAAGTATGCATATTGTACGCTTTGTGGGCGAGACATCCACTTATAAGATGTCTGCGTATGGTCAAATTATATGTCCAAGTTTGAACTCTCTAGCGTTTATAGTTGCTCAGACATATTGTCTCATGCATACAGAGGGACGAACAGACGGACATGGCTATATCGACTCAGTTTTCGATGGTGACTAAGAATGTATATATATATTGTGGGATCTCCCACGTCTAAGTTTGTGGAAATGTATGTAATATGTGTCTGGCTGGATATTGTGCATTTGTATACCCTGTACCCGTAAGGTAAAAGAGTATGCTAAGTTTGTGCAAATGTATGTAACTGGCAGAAGGAGGCGTGGTAGATACCATAAAGTATATATACTCTTGATCAATACAGGAAGCTTAGTTTATGTAATACTATCCGTCTGTCCGTTTGGCTAAAGTTTTGTTGTAGTTAATTTTTCTACAATTGCGAAATTTGTTGAATTTTACCTAAGTCTTAATAAAATAAGTCGCATATATGGAGTAGCCCCCATACTAACTTCACACATTAAAAGTTTTTGTTTAAATTTGTTGTTGTTGTTAATTAAGGTAGATACCACAAATTTCGTGAATCTTTACAAAATATTTCATATAGGCTCAGATCGCTCCACTATGAGCAATCTGAAATTTGTCTGCACTTTTCAGTGAAAATTTGTTGTCTATGTTTTCAAAACTTGAACTTTTCATATTTTTGGCCTGTATTTTCGAAACCAGCAGAGAGATACGAAAAATGTACCAATGTACAAAGTTGTTCTTAATGGTGTCCTGGGTATTAATCGCGAGGAGGAATACATTTTGGTCGAAAACAAGCTTCAATCCTTCGATGACATTGGTAAATTCAATTTACTATAACTCGGAAGCTATCACTCCTACGACATAGGTTTCTCACTGGCTTCCTTTTTCTGTATTTCTGCTACCAGGTTTCATAATCATAATATTCGGATAGAATACGACGGATTCTTGTCATCAGACGCTTAAAAACTTGAAGATAATATGCGCCAGTAATTATTTGCCCATTTGGAACAAATTCTCTGTGGACAATTCCTTTGCTATCGAAGAATGTAATTAGAAAGGAACTTTCCATATGTTTTTATTTGGCTTGTGGTGAATTTTTTAACTTCCGCTTTGTTTTTCGCTCGTATTGAAAACACCATGTAACCAGTAACAATTCATTGCAAGTAGTTTAGAATATTTCTGGCCGTCGCTGCTACAACTCCTTTGGAATGAATGAGTGTGTGGAACATATTTTGTACATACTTTTGTTCTGCCCAAATGCTCATGAAGAATGGATCCAAGCGTTTCTCTACTAAAGTTTAAAGTCTCTTCCATTAATTTCAGCGAAGTATTGCGATCATTTGCAATGAAATCACATACTTTTTCGATCATTGCTGGTGTCCGAGCTGTCCATCACGTTTATCTATCTTCTGACTGCCTGCATATTGGAAAACGATTATGCCACAGTAAAAGATTCGATCTAGTCAAACAATCATAGCCGTATACTTAACGCTTCAACCGAAATGTTTCTGACGCATTTTTACCAAGTTTTGCGTGGAATTTAATAACCGCTCTTTGTTCCATGTTAGTATTTCAACATCACAAAAATGTTGTTGTGGGAGAACTGTCATAATTTTGGTATTACTCAACCGATTGAAACGAATTGGGGTCACTGGAAAGAGAATGTCACAGCTTTCAAACGTCTGAACATATAATTGTTACTTGATTACAACGAAAACCAATTTCCGGCGGAATCGTAAATTAAATTAAATTAAAAAGTTTGTTATCAACGAACGAAATTCGTGTTCATTCCCTTCGAATAGTAGGTTATATCATGACATAACTTCAGTAGACGCGAAAGAGGTAGCTGATTTGTTTGTAATTTTTTTTTTTTTGTCAAGTTATTCTTCAAATAATTTTTTCTCAAACTTCTCTGCTGTTTCTAATTCGTATGCGTATACTACATCTGTCCCTAGTAAATTTATTATACTCTAAAGATAAATTTCACTCCTGGCCTCTGTTTCTACTAACTTTCCTCACATTCGTGATCAAGGAAGCCTTTACCAATGGTTTTCAAATGTACATCGTCCTATTTAGAATGCCGTACTCAAAGTGTTTTGTTCTTCAATATGCTATCTAAGAAAACTGAAGTGTTATCGGGTGTACCGCAGAGTAGCCATCTCGGATCAATACTTTTCGGTTTATATATAAAAGTTCTTCCTGAAATTATAGCACATTGCCAAAGATGGATTTACGCAGATGATGTAAAACAATGTTTGTCATATTCTGGCACGATTTATTGCAGGCTGACCTCAATGCGCTGCATATTAGGCTGGTGTCAATTAGGTTTGTCAATTAATTGGTTAGTTTTAAACTGCGCTAAGTGTAACGTAAAAACATATTGTGTAAGAAATCCTTTAATAGCCATGTACTTTATTCAAAACTCAGAACTGGCTCGAGCGATTTACGTGTTCTTTTTAACACTAAACTCTCTCTTAATGCCCTATATATCAAACAAGGTTATGGTGTTGTTAAGATTTATTAAACGTTGGTCTAAAGAGTTCCTCCTTTGCATTTAATTCACATTTTCGTCTGTTGTTTATTCCTATGGTGTCACTCACTTTGATTTTTTTGTTGTTTTTTTATTTTTTAGCAAATTGAGAAAGGGAGAGAGCTCAGGTCGTTGTGATTGGCCGAGAGCGTTAACTGGTTTCACATACCTTACACGCAAAATTAGAAGAACAAAAATTACATTCGTTCCTGCTCCTCTTCACTACCTATCCACTATGTAAGGGCGTTAAAAACGGTGGGAACGCGCGTTCTGCCCTTGCCTATTTATTTATATATATTAGTTGTGAGATTTCTAACGGTTATGTAGCTGTTATTTGCTGAAAAGTGAATAACGGATTTTGACTATTGACAAAATGGGCAATGAACAATGGCGTCAATGAACAATAATAGTAGCGACCGTTCACATTGCATTCATTTTCGTGCAATAATATTGACAAAAACAGGCTGTCAATGAATTTACATCTCCCTTTGACAGTACTATTTTGTATCAATGAGACCCTGACCCTGCGATTCATGGCTACTGGGGATTCATATAGCACGCTAATGTAACTGTTTCAAATGTCGAAGGCGTCTATAATGAAAATCGTACAAGAGGCATGCATAATATTTGAGATCTCCAATTGCATTTGCAAGCATCGGCTTGGTGGTCTCAATATTTCTGCCAGTCACTGCGACATACTCGGCGAAAGCGACCCATAGATCCTTGTCTTGTCTTTTATTGAATTGATAATGGCTGACCAATTTCAAATCCATAAAAACATACATATATCGAAGAGCGAACACAGCGAACGTCTTGACAATGCCGTCAATAATAACCGTTTTATTCGTTTTTTTTTCTCATTGACATTTTTGTGACAATGTATCATAACAGTGCGTTTACACTTGTGGCAGCAATGAGTGCTGGCAATGCAACAATGGAATTGTCAATAGTCATTGTCACACATATTGTCACCCGTTCAAACTATTTATTTCTAATTAATTCCAGATTGTTTCCCGTTTTGTCAATAGTCTAAATTCGGCTTAAGAAATGAAAATTTATTGCTATGTTGATTTTAATATGATTTGATTATATATTGATCTATTCCGGTTTTCAGTTCTGTGAAGATTTTGTGAAAGTGTTTTCATATTCATATTGTTCATTATAAACGTTTTGCGGTTCACTTAAATTGAACAATGTGAATTACACATACTCAATACTCGTGAATTCGCATGCGAATAACGGACGATTTTAACGAAATCACTTTCACAAAATCTTTCCGAAATTCAAAACCGTAACTAGCCAGTGTATTCAGTATTTTGTAAAGCAACCATAATGAGTAGAGCTTCCTAATTTCATTGCCATGCAAGTTATCTATTCGAATTTTGTTGCAATTTCACAAATTTCACGATGCTTTGTTTAAATGTGTTAAAGTATACGTTTTCTTTTTGGCCCATTACTGGCACGAACGACAACATCAATTTATTATGCCCTGCAGAGTACTAGCAAACTCGGCACAAGAGAGGGCGTTGTACTACTTTTTCACGTAAATCAGTAGATGCGGTGCTGGGCCATACTTACAATTATACTTACAAGTATATACACACACACACACACACACACACACATACACTCACATATAAATACACTTTTATGTGCATTAAGAAATAGTACATAGTTTTGTAAATATATGGAACAGGGCTGGCTATATGGAACGAGTAGGGCGAAATTTGTAGCGCCAAAACGAGTGAACAGAATACGATATGTTGCATTTTAGAATAATTCGATTGCATGTGTAGAGTTTTCCCAATTTGGAGAATGTTAAGCCCCTAAAAAGCTTTAATGCGGTGCATTCTATGAAGCTTTTACGCTTCTCCTATAAAGTTTCCCAGGCCAGAGTATTCCCGGCGTTTAAGTTCCCTGACGATGAAATAGGTGCCGCCGATTTCGTTTCGCTGCACATTCTTGTTGCTTTCTCGTTGAATATTACGAGAGTAGTTCAATAATTGCTACAAAACTTGATAGAGCAATTTAATAATATTTTATTTTTATGTACTCGTACAATCCTCTATGTGAAACATATTGCTCAAACAGTTACTAAATCTTAAAGATACTTCGTTGAACTTTAAGTGATTTAAACGGAGAAGAGTCAATTTCAGAACTTCACTTGTTTATTACGACTATATTCAAAACTTGCAGTTCAAAATTTTAAACACTTCAATATACCTAATTGAGCTGAAATTTGATATGCACGTGTGGATTCAATTGTTTCTGATGCACCACTAACTTCTTCAGAAAAAATCTTACTTATGTACGCATTATAACTCTACACAAGTGCATTTTTAAAAAAACATGTGATGTAAGTAAGACAAGTAAGTTACAGTTAGAGGCCTGAAGAAGTTGTTGACTTACCAGAAACAGTTGTTTTTCCAATTTTGGCGTTGTTATTGTTTCTTTCACATTTTGAAAAATAAACATTCATATATAATTTCGTAAGAAAATAAGTAAGTCTTTATAATAATAGACAAGCCGCTTTTTTCTAATCGCTGCGACGCTTATAGTACACAACTGTTTTGAAAGGTAGATGTGCACAATCTATATTTTATCAAAATCGGTTGAATATTTTGCGCGTATAAGTATTAAACAGTCGTCACTCACATAACGATTTAAACAAACATAGGCTTTACAAGAAATACAAACACACTAATATTAGTCGATAATATGCAAGCAGTCAATTACAAGTTGATGAGACGTGATAAGCGTGAAAGAGTTAACAGATTACTAGTTTTACTGTGTATGCGCTTCGCTTATATTTTCGTGACAAAATTATTCCAAGATTGCAGTTGATTGAGTCGACTGCTAGCCGATTCATATTAGTATCGTATATATTAATCTTTAATCTACCCTCTTTATAGTAGTGATTTTTGTTGCTGTTATTGTTATTGTTGGTTGGTTTGATGTCCTTTTTGTGCTGCTGTTGTTTTTGTTGTGGTTGTTGTTGTTGTTTTTGTTGTTACTGTTGGCTTTTCAACGCTGTAAAAGTCTTAACACATGGCATGTTGTGCCCAAACCAGGCGCCAACGCATCGCATCGCATCGCATCGAATCGGATCGCATCGCATCGCTTTGGCGTTGCGGCAGGACGTTGGGTTGAGGATAAGCTAACGAGGTACGATGTCAGGACATGATAGAAAGCCAAAACGCTTCGTCACTTGGTAGGCATACAATGCTCTCTCTCTATTTTAGTACGAGTCAAGCAGTCTTCGGCGTATCCAGCAAACGCGGTTCTTTTTTAAGCGCGTTTTGTATTATTCTACTCATATAATTTATAATTTGCGTCGCTATATGATTTCTCCTTGTTTCGTAGAACATACAAACAAACCAAACAAGCAAAAAAACAACAAATTCAAAACAAACCTACTAAATGCAAATTCAACAAAATTAAGAGGAAAAAAAAACAAAAACAAAAAATAAAAATTTCGTTATAAAAAATTTCAGATCGAAATCAGATTAAACGAAAATTTACATCAATAGTTTTCACATAAACTTATCTCGTTGATAAATAAAATAACAATCGAACGAATAAACGAAAAAAAGGACAATCAGTCAGTCAGTTAAGTCAGACTATCGGAAGTACGATAAATAATCGTTGATTGATTGATGCATGTTTGAGATACTTTGTATGTGAGTCGAAAGCAGCTGAAAAGTAAGTATTTCAATTTAAAGCTTAATTTAAGTGAATTGTTTTTTATGTTTGTGTTTTAATTGTGCAAAAAACATACAAGCTGTGTAATCTAAAAATAAACGAACTTTAAATTTAAATCATAGAACACGTAGCGCCATCTATTAAACGGTGGCAGTGTTAGACAGGTACATTTTTCTTCTTTCGAAAGCAGCTACAAAATGAGATACGTTTTAATAACAGCAGTTTTTGTAATTCTGTCGTAAAAAGAAAAGAGCAAAAATTAAATTTTGTTTTACACACGGTAAAAAATTTGCTGAGACTTACGAATTGTTAAAAAAAAAGTTTATGATGCTGTTTGTATGAGTTGTACTCAAGTTTACACGTGGTTTACACCATTTAAAAACTGCCTGCACAACCCAAAGCATCTAATTGTGCTGAGTTAGTGGAAGAAATAAATGAAATAATTGCTATCGATGCAAATTTCACTTTGAGAATGCTGGCAAATGCTTAAGTTAAATTCATCTTAACTGAAGATTTGGGTAAAAGAAAGGTGTGTGCACGTTTTATTTCACATCAGTTAAATGATGATGAAAAAATCGCTCGTGTAGAGTATTGTAAAGACATCATTTCAACAGCTGAAAACTATTCAAATCATCTTGATTCGATCATAGCTGTTGATCAAACATGATGTTTTAAATATGATCTTGAAACTAAGCGTCAATCTGCAGAATGGATGTCAAAAGACGAGCCAAAAACATAAACAAAATTGCGTTTTCAGAAGTCAAGAAGCAAGACAATGTTGATAAGTTTCTATGATTCCAAGGGTATTGTTCACAAGGAATTTGTTCCAGAAGGTCAAACTGTCAATGGAGAATACTATTGTATTTACAAGTTTTACATCGTTTGTGGTTAAGAGTTCTATGTGTTAGGCCCGAATACTCTAAAGGACAAAAGCTGTTTTTATTGCATGATAATGCACCACATCAAAAGATCTAAAAAGTTGATGAAAACACAGATTTGTCTCATCGACTACCCTCCGTATGCGCCTGATGTATCACCCTGCGTTTATTTTCTCATCCCACAAATGAAAACTGCAGTGAAAGGATCTTTTTACGTTGACATTCCAGCCATACAAGCAGCCGTCACACAGGTGCTAAAGAGCATCCCAAAAAGTGAGCGTTCCAAAAGTTGTATTGCTTTAAATGGGTCATATTTTGAATAAATATTAGCTTGGAAACATAATACTATGTCTGTTTTATTTTATAACTAAAAAGTTCAGTTATTTTTAGATCACGCCGTGCATTACTTGGAGTGATATTGCACATAGTTGGTTCTGGTTGTATTAAGAAAATAACAATTGAATGGAACCAAAGGTTCGTTACCTCAACCAGATCGGTTATTTCTAAAAGTTACTTAATCTGACTGATAAATTACCGATTTTTTGCTAGCCGCAAAAAAGTCATGGTCTATGTCGATATTTGTTCCCTTTGACTTCTGAAAACGCAATTTTGTGTTATGTTTTTGGCTTGTCTTTTGACTTCCATTCTGCAGATTGTCGCTTAGTTTCAGGATCATATTTAAAACACCATGTTTGATCAACAGCTATGATCGAATCAAGATGATTTGAATAGTTTTCAGCTGTTGAAATGATGTCTTTGTAATGCTCTACACGCGCGATTTTTTGATCATCATTTAGCTGATGTGACACACCTTTCTTTTAACCAAATCTTCAGTTAAGATGAATTTAACTGAAGCATTTGCCAGCATTCTCAAAGTGAAATTTGCATCGATAGCAATTATTTCACTTATTTCCTCCACTAACTCAGCACAATTAGATGCTTCGTGTAAACCACATGTAAACTTGAGTACAACTCATACAAACAGCATCATAAACTTTTTTTTAACAATTCGTAAGTCTCAGCAAATTTTTTACCAAGTTTAAAACAAAATTTATTATATTCACTTCTTTTTCTTTTACAACATTACAAAAAAAAAAAACTGCTGTTATTAAAACGTGTGTCACATTTGGTAAACTGTCAAACGCTTAGCATGAACTTAGCTGCTTTCGAATGAAGAGAAAGTTAGCTTTCTAACACGGCCACCGTTTAATAGATGGCGCTACGTGTTCTATGATTCAAATTAAAAGTTTGGTTTTTTTTTTAGATCATACCTTGAATGTGTAGTAAATCAGTTAATATGTATTTAAAATTTGCATCTTTTCATTTCAGCTTTAATTGTGTGTATTTGAAACTGTCGAGTGAAGTTCAACATAAAGAAAATACACCATAAAGGAATCAAATTCTCTACACATTTTCATTCTATTCCATATACACAAAAGATCAATTTTGTGTTATTAATTATAATTTTTGTAAAAAAATAAAACAGAAATACTAAGAAGCTAAATAACTTCAATGTTGTAAATGTGAAATTGAAACTAAAGTTTAGATATTAACTGCAACTGAAAAAAAAAACAAAAAAAAAACTCAATTGGAAACGTTCTCAGAACTAATTTCAATGCACTTCGGTTTTCAGAAACTGTTTTTTTTTTGACAAATCCAAAAAAAATTCAGTGAACAGAATCAGAAAATAGAAAATTAAAAAAAAAAAAATTGCTGGATTTAAAAATAAAAGAATTATAAAACAAAAAAAAAAGAAAAATTAAATAGAGAAAATAAAAATATATTTAGCCATTCAGAAATTAAACGTGTTAGTGTATCTGTGTCTAATTTGTATAACTTTTCTTTCTCTCAAGCTAATTTAAAAATAATAATAAAAATAGAAATAATTACAAACACACAAATTATATATTGATGTCTATATAGTTATATACATATATATTTATATATTGTGTGTATACTTAATTATTCTATAGTGAAAAATTGAATTAAATTTATATTGAATTTACACAAAATAAAGTAAAACGAACGCAAAATACGAAGTGCAATAGCATAGAACAGTGGTACAGTATATAGTAAAAAAGAAAGAAAGAAAGAAAGAACAAAATAAATAAATTAGTAAATAAAAGTTTTAAAGAATTAAAATATTATTAAAAACACCAAACTTTTTGTAGCAAGAATTGTGAGTAAATGGTTTTTTAACGCAACATTTTTTTTTGCATACATATAAGAAAAAAGTTAAGATAAACATATTTAATGAAAAAGAGTTCTATTAAAAATTAAAATATTCATTTATATTAAATAAATAAAACGGAAAACCAAGACTTGATTTTCATAATAAACAAAGATGAAAAAGGACTTCCAACGATTTCAGCATACGACGAAATATTATTAATTAAAAATATTTACTAAAAAGCATAACTTAAAAAGGTATTTTTTAAAAAGAACATAAGCGCAATATTTTCGAAATAAACTGGAAATAAAAAAAAAACAAAAAAACAAACAAAAACAAAAATACAAAAACTAATAATAATAATAATAATAAACAAAGTGGTTAACAATTTATAACAACAAAAGTAGAACTAAAGTAAAATAATTTTTTTTTTTTGTTTTTATAATAAATACAAGGCCAAATTTAATGACTCTTAAATAGTTTAAAAGTCTGCCAGTATAACTGTCACAAAAAAAAAAAAAAAAAAGAAAACAAAGAATTTATTATATTCAGACCTGTGCAAATCAACCTAAACAAACGAAACCCAACAAGCTTTAAAGCGTAAAAACGCTAAAGCGAAAACGAGACGAGACGAGACAAACAAACAAACAAACAGTACAGGGAAGATCAAGTAATCCAATGAGAGAGAACGAGACAACTGTTTTAAAGTGATTTTTACACATACCAAAATATAAAGTGTTAATAAGTAAAAAAAAGTACATACATATATACTATTAATCGAAGCAGCAATATATAAGCGAGAGATCTATAAGGTGAGTGAAGATTTTGTGTTTTTATACTACATTTATACATTTAATATACCATTCACACATAGTGTGAAATGGTATTAGCAGTTTGTCTGAAAGTTTGTAACGCATTAAAGGAGCCATCGTAGACCCCATAAAGTATATACTATATTCTTGATCAGCTCGCCGAGACGAGTCAATCTAGCCATGTCTGTCTGTCTGTCTGTCTGTATGTCTGTCTGTCTGTCTGTCTGTCTGTCTGTCTGTCTGTCTGCCTGTATGTCTGTCTGTATGTCTGTCTGTCTGTCCGTCTGTCTCTCTGTCCGTCTGTCTGTATGTTGTTGCGCATTTTTTGTGCACCTATCCAGTTGAAAATTTACACACACACTTCTAATTATTACAGTTTAATAGAGTATCAAGATTGACCCGCCACGCCCACTATTTGAGGTAGCCCCCATACAAACCCACCGAACACTTTTGACTTTTTGTATGAAAAACTTTTTTATTGTAGTCAATATCAACTTAATAATTTAGTTTATTACTTTAGCTACAAATCCTAAAAAGTTTAAGACGAATTGTTTAAATAATTATTATCATGCATACTTCAAAAACATACTAAACGAACTCAGCTCCAAATAATTGAAATAAATTGTGGTTAAATATATGCAATAGCTTATTTCAAGTAGTTTGAAATAAAATAGATTGTAAGTGATGTTTAGAAAGCATTACTGGCCTAAGGTTCCTAAGTCTGTAGATACAAAGAACGCCTCTTAGCTGTTGGTCCAGTGACATTTTTCTAAACGCTCTTTGCATGATTTGATGAGTTGTGTGCAAAGGAGGGTGGTAAATGTGGTATTTTCATAAGCTTAAATAAACAACAATAGCCACATCGACAGCAGAAGAAAGCTATGCATAGGCGAAGGGATGAAGGCGACAAAAAGAAAGCACTAGTGTACAGAAAACAAGAGAAAACATTAACTTCAGTTTAAACGAAATTTGAAAACTCTTCACATACATCTAAAAACTTACTTCCTCTACAAATCAGTATGTGTCATTTCGCTGAAGTGTAAACAACATACTTTTTTTTTTGTGCTCTAACCATGCCAACAAAATACAATTTGGTGATATCTGATTTTTTGTTTTAATTTGAAGAAAAGTGGACATTGATTGATGTGTGAAGCATATGGGCAACATGTTCCATCAATAAAATCATGTGAGTACTAGAGTCCGGCGTTTTGAAAATGGCGATTTTGATACCAGTGACAAAGAAAGTGAAGGGAGATCAATTTGAAGCTTGAAGACGCTCAACTGGAGGCGTTATTGGAATAAAATTCGTGCCAAACTCAGGAAGAGCTCGCTGATTTCGAATCGTCTCAAGGCATGGGTATGGTGAAAAAACTAGGACATTGGCATTGGACATTGGCGTAGGTACTCAAAAGGCAAGAGACGTCGAACGCCGTTTTTTCACGTACAAAATCCGTATGCTGCCTGAAATATGGGGAAATAACGATGTGCTAAAATACATCACTTCTCTGAATAGGTTTAGAAGCTCAAAAAAAAAAAATCGCACAACTTATTTGAACACCCGATATTTGGCAATACAATCGTTTATCCTTTATGGCCGCAAGTAAAAAGGAGCACTAGTGCTCATGGTGCTAGTTATTATTGATACCAAGTTTGCGGAGGTTGTTTCAGACTCGGTATTTCCGACGCATGCTCAGTTGGCCTCTCAGATGTTGTCCCGGTGGTCGTCTTCAAAGGGCGATCATAACCGAAGCTTCATTTGGGTCTTCACTGATAAAAGTTTTGCGGTTCCGTAAAGTGAGCGGTGCACCCATCGCGGTGGGTTTTGTACAGGTTCAACCCTTAAAATAAACACCCAATAATATGTATAAGCGAAGTTTGCACTATATCGATTTTCAAGTTGATATTTGGTTTAGTAGAAAATTGTATGGGAACTATATCTTCCAATGGGAGTGGCACGGTAACCGATATATAGTAACATAAGAAGTCTTCACAACCAGTTTCAAATTGATATCTTAAAACTGAGAGACTAAATGGATTTAAAATATACGACCCCAAGCAAGTATGTACATACTTTATGGAATCTCCTATGCTTTCTTCAATTTGTTACAAACTCTGTGACAAAATTGTAATACTACGTGTGCAGAATATGTGAAAAGGAACTCTTTGAAATTCAATTTCTTATGCGTAATTTTGTTTGCTTTGCGCTGTTTAATTTCAAAAAGAAATTTTTTTTCTGAAAGCAAACTTACTCCCCTACACTTGCCCAATCACGCCCTCTCATTCGCTCTTATAGTGCACGAGTGCTTCACCCACTCACTTTCTCAATCAATCACTCACTCATACATTCATTGTAACATCGCCACCCCCTCAGCCACAGAGCAGCCGTGTGTGTGTGTGTGTGTATGTGTGTGCAACGCGCGTTCTCAGCTTCCTTAAAACTTTTTACTTCTGTATTTATTTTTATTGTTTATTTTCTTTTTGTACCCTTAGTATAAAGTTTAAAGTAGGGTACTATTATTTTGCCAGACAATTTGTACACAATATTGGGGATGTATATTTTTGAAAGTATTCGAACTGACAAATACTTAGTTTAGTAAACCCAAATCAAGTACACTGATTTCAATAGAGTTCTTCGGTGTTCAAAGTTTTGGTCAAATTAAAATTTATGCGAAGAAAATATTGTTATTATTTTTAAAATGTTAACAACAAATACACACTCAACTGATGCTCGCCAACATGTTGGCAAGTGCGCCCAGAATAGTTTCGAGCGTAACGTTAAGCTGCTCGACCGACATGCTCTACAATGTGAATCGCGTTCTAGAACATGACAGATTTACAGAATAAATTTCTCTATTCTTCCAATTGAAAGTTAAAGAACCGTCAGAAACAAAAAGAGAACAGCTCTGTGGAATGTGCTTACTTATTATATTATTCTACCATGGGTATAGAGTTAGAGTGCATTTTCATCTGTTGCTTATTCCTATGGTCACACTCGTTGAGCGTGGGAGAGAGCTAAGGTGTTGCCATGGTGAACTTATACTAAAGCTGACGTATTTCCCTCAGCTGCGTTCTGTTTCATTTCTTATTTATATTTTGTCTTACTCATTTTTATTTGTTGTGAAATACGACACCTGATATATCCACCTTGGGTCTTGCGATTAGTCAAGGGCTTTACCTGGTTTTTACCTACTTTAGATGCGGACACGATTTAAAATAGAAGCGAAGAGACATTTCAACTCTGTCTCTTTTTCAAACGGTCTTTGTTCAATCAACGAGAGTTTTTAGTCGGTCACTTTATGCATTTGTTCACAAAAGACACTTTGCTGTGTATGTGTGTTACTTATATATTAACATAGGCACACAATTTAGCGCCCTATCTCTTTCTCCCTCCCTCTTCCACGCTTTGCCTGCGATGAAATATTTAAAGCAACAACCACACCCAAACGCAAACACAACAAAAAAAGACACTTAGCGTTTCCACTTGGTTCGTTTTGCTCAGTTGCTGATGCTCAGTTGCTGACAGTCGAATGAAAGTGTTCCCATCATCGTGTGCTTTGTTCATCGAGAAGCATGAAACAGAAGTCACGAAAGAATCAAAAAGAAGTGTTCTGCTGAGAGAGTGAGCGAGTCTGGTTGATTTTTCTCTGTCTTTTCGCTGAGCAGACAGCATAGAAATATTTGGTTGACCATATTTTGCGAGCTCTGGTTTAAGGGCGTTAAAAAGGGTATGAACCTTTTGCAGTTGCTTATTTATATATATAGATACATGGCTGAATTTCGGTATTTAAGCTTATTTGAGTCCTAAGTTTACGAAGTATCCAAATTGACATGCCATGCCGACTTCCTGTGGTAGCGTCCATACGAAGTCACGTCCCACTTTTGTGTTATTGTATAAAAAGCTTCTTTAGTTTAGTCGATATTAGCAATATTGAAACTTGATGTTAGGGGTTTTTAATGGACGGTCATATACATAAACTAATAGGAACGTCCCGTTCACTTTTTGGAGAAGCTCCCAGCACCCACTCTTATGAATTTGTATGAAAAACTTCTGTAATTAAGTCAATATCAGCTTGACCTTCGATATGGTGGCTTCTTCTGGACGGCCACTTAATATTAATATACAAAAGAGCGTGTACCCACCACCCACGTTTATGTGTTAGGGTTTACATTTTTTTATGGTGTAGTTCACAAACGAAACTACCGAAATTCTGAGTCGGAGATCGCAGAATATTATAGAGCACATGTACTATATATTTTTGTTAGCCGTAACAACGCACGCCGGGTAAACGCTAGTTAATTTATAAAACTCAAACAAGTATCAACAATGAACGATTTCTATATGTGCCTACAGCGTGCAGCGTATTTTGCGGTCGGTTTGAACGAAGTAACCTTTATTTGCTTCCTTTATTAATTTTTAATTTTTTTTTCCCATTGCGGAAAAACGTTTTCCACTTGGCTTCTCACTACTATGCTCGGAAATTTTCTTTCTTCTTTGAGTATTAAGTTTCGCACAGAATTCATATACGATATACGATATATACGATACATAAGTCGTAGTACAATATAAGTTGAAAAATCGTAGTATAAATTGTGGAAAATGCAATCGTGTATATACTGAGGTAGAGGAGAACCGAAGTAAAAGTTACGAGTATATAAGCTTTTAAAGGCATGAAGGAGTTCGTGTTCGGAAAATGCAACGACATTTTTAATGTGTGTGTGAAAACTTTTGCACACAATAACAGTGCGTATATACTTTATACATATGTATTTGTGCATCTGTGTGTACACCCAGAAGTACCACACCCACTCCACGTATTGAAGTGTAGTGCACAATCCAAATGAACGACGTCTTCGTTGTTATTGCTGTTGTTGTTGTTGTTGTTGTTGATGGTCGTTGTTGATGGTCGTTGATGTCGACTGGGATTTCATTTTTTGGGTTGATTTCTATGAGCTGTGAAATTCTATTTCACTACTACACTCTATCTCGCTCTTGCTCTCTATCTCTATCTGTTTTTTTTTTTTTTTTTGACTCAGATATATACACATTATACGAGTATATATCTCAACTAAACTAAACTTTGCTATAAATCTCCAATTGCATATACCGTATACGGTTGCATGACAGATGCTGGCTGTGTAGTAGCAACGAGTGATGCTCAATGCATAATCTCCGAAGTGTTCCGCTGTGCTGCGCTTTATATATTACCGTTATATACATACACACAGATACACTAACACACATACATACATCTATTCAAATTTATATGGTGCAATTGAATTGTGAACTTTTGACCATTCATTTTGCGTTAAATTAAATGTTAAATTGATTCTTATGGTTTCTAATATTGGCATTGAAATCTTTGAAAGCTTTTTTTTATTAACATAGTATTTAAATGAAATTTCACATGAATTTTATGTACTTTTATATTCTTATTTCATACAATCTATGCTAATATTAATGCTATTATTTTAATCTGGCCAAGTACATTCATTGTGCCCATTGTAATACAATGGGCTCTCCGAAGTGTACTACCTCTGGACTGAAATTGACACGGACTGGTGGACTTAAGCCGAACCGGTAAACCAAAACGGTTCGGTTCTTCTTCTTAAGTTGGCTGTCACTGTCATTGACATGCATGAACAGTTTAAGCGGGATGCGATAATTAGTCTATGTTTGACAGCTGCTTGTTTACGACGCGAAAAGTTAGTATGGCGATTTTTAACATGGAAAAGCAACAAAGAGTTCTATGTTATGTGGTGGTGGTTCCAATGTGGTGGTTCCAATGGAATAACGGCAACGGAATCATTCAAAATGTTACAAAAGTATTATGAGTACTCTACCCTATCGAGAACGCAAGTATTTGAGTGGCACAAAGCATTCAGTGAGGGTCGTGAAATCGTAGAAAACTTGTCTCATGCGTTCATCCACCTCTGTTAACGTCAAAAAGCATCGAAAAAGTGATGGAAATTGTGCTCGAAAATCATCGTGTTGACATTAGAAAAATAGCAGAGACACTCAACATCTCTTATGGATCGACTCAACACATTTTGGTTGATGTTTTGTGTATGAAACGCGTAGCCGCCAGATTCGTACCAAAAGACCTGAATTTTTTGCATATTCCAGCTTGATTGTGACGAAGGTTTTGGCCAAACATGAAACAAAAGTCATCGCACAACAACCGTTTTGACCAGATTTGGTACCCTGTGACCTTTTCTGTTTCCGAAACTTAAATATCCGCTCCGGGGAACGCGAAATGAGTCGATTGAGGTCATAAAAAAAAAAAAATTCGCCGAAGTAACTGAAGGCTCTCTCGGCCGAAGCGTATAACAAGTGTAAGGAAAATTGGATTAACCGTTGACATGCTTGTATTGACTCAAAAGGAGCCTATTTTAAAGGCGATAATAAAGATTTGTACTTTAGTTTTATGTACTAAATATATGCACATCTTTTTATACTGTTTACAAATAATGTGTGAAAATTAACAAACTAAAAACCAATTGTCAAGCCTAAAAAACTAGTGGCGAAAGCCTATCTGCAACTGAAAACATTTTCTGATATCAGTAAAGCGATACGAAATTTTTATTTCACATTTGTATTGTGGCGATTGACAAGTAATTTAGCGTTTGGCATAGTTTTTTTATTAAACATTGTGCGCATAGGGTAATACTAATCGTACGTAAAAATCTCGGAGACTCTCTAAGAAATAAATAGTTAGACTCTCCATTATACACTTCAGATAACTAGTATTAAATAAGCATGCCAACCCTACTTTAAGTGGTAGCCCCATATACACCTATGTCCATTTCGAAGTTTTTTGTACATTTGGTGTGTATCTGAAATAAATCCCAATAATATATGCCACATAGGTTCAGATAGTATCGCTATAAAAGATAGCCCCAACGAACCACTTCAAGGGGCAGCCCCATATAAACTTTTTGAGTTTTTGTATGAAATTTTTTTTTTAAAATTAGTAATTCTAGTTTTTCATAAATTCTAATAAAATATACTGCATATGTCCAGTTTGGACCACTAAAAAATATAATCTTGAATTACTACTATTATCTTTAGTTCATATAAAGGGCCTTACACGAGGTACAGTGCATCCCAAAGTCAAGCACACTCGACTGCAGCATTTTTTCTTGTTTTTTTTTTTTATTTCATATTGAAGATTCGTTTTCAATACCTCTATTTCTTATAGTATTATCTCTTGCTGCCTCTTACATATATTTGCTGAAAACTTAAAGACTTATGACAGCAAATTGTTTTCCCCTTCAATGCTCTGGGATTTTAAACACGACAGAGACCTTGCGAAAGGGATAGCTATATACATACAGCAACATTTTTCACATCGACTCGTATAGGTCACACTTGACTTTTGTTTATGTTTCTATTAAAATATACAAAATCGATAGAGAGCATTTTAAAAATGCATGCATTGAGTATATTCACCATTTGCGCATGACATGCCAAAGTAATTGTCTTTGCATTATTCATTGTTGCTCTTTTTTCAAGTTTCATTGTGCACTAATTGATATAAATAATCCAAAACACCATAAAAATATAGATAATTACACTATTTCTGTCGAACTTTTTGTACTTTGTCATTTTTGAGTTCAGAGTTGTCTCATTTTAATATGGTACCTGTAGAATTTTTACGCTATGTTCTGATCTGCTCTAACAGCAATGAAGAGGAAAACAATTTGCTGTTTATATTCGTATATCATACGGTTATTAGTATACCCTTTTACCCTATGTGTACAGGGTATGAAAATGTGAAACAATTTTGTTGCAAGAACTTCCACGTTTTTTTAAATTTTAAAAAAATCAAGCAAAATATAAACTTTACATTTAATTTTTTAATAATTTTTTTTAATGATTTTTGTATAATGTAGTAGAATCTTGGACTATAGCCTAATGTGCTCACAAGCTTAATATAGTAAATAAATTTGTTTATAACAGCAAGAGAGCGAGCTACGCAATTCTTTTCTTTAATCGAATATAAATAAATTCAAATATTTAACATATTATTAACACAAATATAAATTATTGTAATTTTGGTAGCCATTGATATGGCACTGATATACAAAGTATATATGTATATTTAGTACGTCCAATCCCGCTAAAATGTCTCGCTCCTTGAATCACATCAAACCAAATCCCGTCATCATTTTTGTCAGAAGAGGAGATGACAGTTTCATTACTCTTCCATGTTTTCGCCTAATACTTCGGCAACAGCGTTAATATCTTCTCTCATTATCCGCAGCCATTGATGATGAGGATCCTCACGCTGGTCCTTAGATTTCGCCAGCTGCGGCTTTTTCGGTAATTTTTTCTGGTGTCCGATTGACTTTTTTGCAACTTTCTTTTTCGGCTTGGTTAGCAACTTATTCTTGCGAATCACTTTTTCAGGCTGCGCCTGTGGCTTTTTCGTCTCCTCCTTCTGCGGCTGACGCTTGGGTTTCTTTGCTGTTCTTTTTTTGCGTTGCTTCTGCGGTGCAGTCGGCTGCTGTACTTTTGTTTTCTTATCTTCTTTCTTCTGCTGCTCCGCCCACTGCTCAGCAATGTCGAAAACATCCGCAACCGGCTCTCCATCCTCATACTCATAGTCAGAATCAGAATCCATTGTCAAATCAGGTTTTGGCATCATCACTCGGCGTCTTGTCGTTGGCTTTGTTAAACCCATGGCCTTGGTTTTCCTTGTGCCTCCAATTCCTACGCCACCTTTTGCGCAGCCTCTTACGGCGTCTTTCTGACCCGTCTCTTTAGCAATTTTAAGGACCTTTTTTGGTACGCTTGTCGGGACGAGGTTAGCCGCTATCTTTCGCGTCACTGCTGGACGCTTGCTGTTGATCACCGGCGGGATTACCAATGTCGGGGCTTCGTTGTCATAATCTGGATCCATTGTCGAATCACTTTGTAGGACCTCTTTTGGTACGCTTGTCGGAACAAGTTTCTTTCGCGCTACTGTTGCACGTTTTTTTGTGCTCGATTGCCTTTTGTATTTCTCATTAACAGCCGTTTTCAAAGCACCTGCCTTTCCAGGCTTCAGCACGGGGACGTTTGGCTGGAGTTGGGGGCTGGCTGTACTGGCTGTACTGATTGCAGGCTGGCTGTACTGATTAGTGTCCTGTCCAGTCCTCTCCTCGCCTGTCGCCGCGTTTAGTGGGAGCGTATGTTCCTGCGATTTCAGAGCCCTGAACGTGATTTTGAATGTCGTCTGTGGGGCCATCTGTGGGACCGCCGATTTCGAAGCGGAATCAGTCTCGCCTTTCATATTTTTACAATTACGCGATTTGTTTTAATACTTTTTCTTTATAAAATATTACGAACAAATTTTATAGTCGACAATTTCGGAGAAAAATAAATAATAAACTAAAAATTATGAATGTGTGTAGACTGTGACACAAAATGTTTATGAAAGGACTTTGAGTAAAAATGCAAAGTGTCAAAAAAGTTGTAAAACTTTAATAAAGAAATATATTATTCATACAGAATATGAAATTAGTCACAATGTTTGTACTGCCTTAAAAGAAGCATCGGATACCCCATAAAATATATATATTCATGATCGACAAGATGAGTGGAATCTAGCCATGTCCATCTGCCAATTTGTCTGTCTGTCTGTCTGTCTGTCCGGCTGTCTATCTGTGCGTTCCTCCCATGTGGATGAACGTTCCTTTCATGGGGAATTTTTATAACCAGAAGCAACACAAGTTCAAACATGACCGAACGTGTTTATCCACAGAAGAAGGTGTAGAATGTAATACAGGGGAATGAGAGGTACAGTAAGGGGGCAAGGTTGTGGAGTGGCAGGGGGAAGAGAGGCAACGCGCCGGGTAACAGCCAATAAAAATTGAAATAAAAAATGTTCATACAAAAACGCAAAACTGGGGACATGTTTACATGAGGCTACGCCTTAAAGTGATCCGATCAGGGACTACATGGAATATTTATAAAGATCGACGAAAGATCGCCATCAAGTTTGGCATATCTGCTTAAGTTTATAAAAAGTCTCTATACCAACTATCAAATAAATAGTTTAAAGACTACGGAGTAGGGCGCAAACAAACTCACTGACATAGAGATAGACGGTTAGACAGACAGAGAGACAAACAGACTAATAGACAGACAGACAGACAAACAGACTGACAAACAGACAGACAGACAGATGGACATAGCTAGATCGACTCCTTTTGAGTACTTTATGGGGTCAAAACTGCTCGCTTTAAGGTGCTGCAAATGTTATTAAATAGTAAATTTTAATACTATTTAATAAGGTACACAGTAAAAATAGGCGGTGGTACATATGTAAAGAATAATGTGTAAAATAATATTTACTGAAAAAATTGGCGGTGCCACAATATAAAACCTAGATAAGACGTATCAACGCACGTCGGGTACGCTAGTACTATAATATAAAATGCTTGATATGAATTTTACCGACGATTTTTTATTGTGTGAGTGTGTGTGTGTGTGTGTGTGTGTGTGTGTGTGTGTGTGTGTGTGTATAATCTTAATGAACGTTTTCAGACATTATATAAAATTTATTAGAAAACTGTATTTAATATTGATGACATTGACTGTGTAAACTATCTTATAGTCTTATAAATTTATGATGTGACCAATGTTAGCCGTATCTTTACTTTCGCCTTTCTTTTAAACACTGCGGTTCTAATTTAGCTTCATGGCCAAATTCCAGCTGTCATTGTTGTTTGTTGTTGCTGCTCCGGCTTTTAGCTCGTTTATAATACATTATTTAATGCATTTTCCTTGTAATTATATGCAAATTTCAATGTCATTTACATTTAATGACAGCAGCAACAACAACAACTCAAGAGAAATACATTAAGAGGAAGGACCCTTTTACTTATGTGCATTTCAATCAGGCGAGAATTTTAATTGAAATAAATAAGTAGAAAGGTAGTTTAATGTAACGATTGTACGAGTATTTGAAATTAGCTGAAGTATCAAAATGGAAGACTGTTTATAGATGCACGAATTATGCACGAGACTATGAAGAAGTCACTTCTGTAAGCTATTAGGAGGCAATGAAGTGAACAATGCCGCCGATAGAGAAGTATTTCTAGAGCCACCAATTGAATTGAGGTCAAGCAGTGACCAAGTTTTCATTCTTGGCGATTCATAGCAATGGCTGCCAAAATTAAAATAATTTTTATTTGTCTTCTGTGTGTGCTCGACTTCGAGATACCCCGTTCTTGACTTAAGACTCCTTATATGAACCATAGACTATATTCTTTAGTGTTACGAACTGTGCATATGCCAATATGGAATATTTTTTAAGGATTAACGTAAGTTACGTCATATTTGTCATTTCTAGCCTATAATTAAGAACTAAAAGAAAAATGTCTATTGGGGCTACCCCTTAAAGTGGTTCGATCTGTACATTTTCAAGCAAAAACTTAGAAATGGAGGTCAGTTTTATATGGTAGCTACTACATAAAGTGGGGTTGGCATGTTAATTTACTACTAGTTATCTGAAGAGGGAAAAGGTGAGATTGATTGTTAATACATGAAGGCTCTAGCTCTTATAGTAGTATACGAGATCTGTTCCTTCAAACAGACGGTCGAACGGACGGATGATCAGCTGGACAGACGAACAGGTCTACATCGACCCTTTTAACCTATGTGTACAGTGTATAAAAATGTCAAATAATTTTGTTCCAGGGACTTCCACGTTTTATTAAATTTTGTTATTAAATTTTTAAAAGTTCAAGCAAAATATAAACTCTAATTTCATACATAACAAGGGAAATTTTGAAAATTTAGCGCTTTTTTAAAAAAACTAGTACAATACTATAAAATTTTGTAGTATCTGAATCTCTTAACCTAAATGTTTTTACTCGTAGTTGGGCTTACTTTCGTTAGTTACTGTTGGCTAAGCTTGATCACCAAAACCATCTCCGGCTTGAAAATTTTGTTCTGCTCACCTTCTTCATATCCATTGTCACCACCGTCGTCATCGTCGTCCCAATTGTCACCGTCGCCACAGTAATCACCATCGTCATCGTCATCATCGTCGTCATCGTCATCATCGTCGTCATCGTCGTCATCGTCGTCATCGTCGTCATCGTCGTCATCGTCATCATCGTCGTCATCGTCGTCATCGTCGTCATCGTCGTCATCGTCGTCCCCGTCGTCACTCTCGTCACCGTCATCGCCTTCACTACTATCGTCACCATCATAGCCTTCACTACCTTCGCCATCATCACCTCTATCGTCAATGCCTCCATCGCCACAATCGCCGCCAGCGCCTTCGTCGACTCTTATATCTAGATATTTCCAAAGTTCTATTGGTTCATTCCCAACAACCAGATCTTCCATCAAATATTTGAACTCGCGCAGTATACGCATTATTTGCAGCAGCATTTCGCGAACGGAGTATCTCAGTCCTCTACCGGCACAATAGACCGACTCAACCAAAAAGTCTGCAAGGCCCTCCAGTATGATTTTGTTTAAGTGGTTTTCGTTTTCGCTTAGCAGCGGATGTGCTATTTTGTCGTAAAACCTGGCAAATTTCTGAGGTGCTGTCATTACAAGATATATGATTATACCCAGTTTAAGTTCCTCATAGCAGGGAGCCCAGAACAACAGAAGGTCGCAACAACTCTCCAAGCAGATTAGTCCGGCACATAAAATCCAGTACTTTATCCAGGCTGTAGATTCTTCTTTTTTTTGGTTCACTATTGCCCTATAGGTACATATGCCAGGACGCAGTAAGCCAAACATAAGCACCAGAATACGATTAATTGTTGCGGTAATCATTTTAAGAGCAAAAAATTTGTATTAATTTTTTTATTTTTTTTTTTTTTTATGAAGCAAGTTAATGCTATCAACAATCGAAACCTTATGAGACCTTTTTTTTGGTGTGTGACTGACGTAATAAAAGTTTTTAAATGAAAAAAACGGTGCCTACTATTTGAAGCATTTTGATGAACATGATCTCGAAATTTATTTAAATGCTGGGATGTTGTGTCCATGGATTGTAATTATGTGATTAGAAGTTGTTTAAGCAAATATCGTTTGTAATGAAGACCGATACATCAGAATTCGGTACGGTGTGAAGTAGGTGGTAATATGACAACTTACGCGTAGAGATTTTACTTTTACTAATCTTTAATTTATGAAAATCCTTTAAATTATTACACTTTGTATTAAAACTAATGTGATCTATTTGGAAACCAATAAACTTATCTAATTTGACAAATCAATTTGGAGTTATCACAACAAAGATCCAACATTTTTATCTCGCAACATGTAGACAATGCACACAGGTCGAAATTTTTTCATAAAGCAATGAAATAACTTTTGCATTTGCAACTGTTTTGGTATTTTTCAATACTGCATTCTTCGGACAGTATAAAAATACTAAATAACTATTGTATTTCTTGTCCATCCCACTGCTTATGATAGGGTTTCAAGCACAGCTGTTCCTTTAAAAGAGCCGTCGTTATATACTAATACTCGTTCAATCCGACAGTTGAAGTATGGAGAAAAAAAAGCTCAAAGTATTTGGATTACGAATAAGAAGCAAAATGTTTTGTAATCGCATATAATTCTACTGTTGTGCTGTCTTTTTATTAAAACTTAACATAAAAATGACTCTGTTTCGTGGAGCAGAACTTCTAGTCGCTCAAATCTGCACTGTGAATTATATTTTCAAAATATACACAAAAACGTTAAACTGATTTAATATTAATTGCAACGTGAGATGGCGCGAACAGTCACCGTTTTTTTTTTGTAGCTATACTGCAGTTTCGTTAAAAAAATTAAATACAAACGGTGAGGAAGATGAAGTCAAATTGCCGCAAAAAATTGTGGTTTATATAAGAAAATTTAAACATGGCAATACGGTTAAAAGGCTATTTCCGAATATTGCATTGCGTAGCTCAATTGTTTGATATGAGAATCAGGGTTTAAAACCGGAACCGTTAACCGAAATTAATTAATTCATATTGAGAACCGAAACCGGAAAAGATTTTTAAATTATTTTAAAATCGATTTTTTAACCGATTCAAGTTGAGAACCGAGACCGGTATCGATATTTAAATTTTTTTTTGAAAACCGATAACTTTTACCGAAATAAAATAAAATGAAAGAACCGTACCGGAACCAATACATTTGTACTGTGTACCAGTTTCTCTTTGTTGTTTTTTTCTAAGAAAAATAGTTACTTATGCATAATATTCAAAGGCACACATATGTGTGGTTAGAAAATTCCAAAAATTTAGCAGGAATATTGTGTATTAGAATTGGCAAAAGTTACTCACGCAGTTCCACCTACGCAAGTAATCATAGTAAGCGTTTGTTTTCAGGCGTCAAGTTTATTATGACACCGCTAAAGAATCGGCATGACCCAAAACCATTACCACATTACCGAAACAAATTAAACCATTACATTACCATTATACCGAACGTTTATGTTTTAACAGATTTCTATTAAGCATCTCAAAAGAATCTCTACGAATTATAACAAAACGAGATTACTTCCGCCAGTTTAATTTTTGGACACACCAACATAATAATAAATAATTTCAATTTTAAGGAAAAGATTCTGAATAACATGAAAATGATGTGCTTTTCTTAGAATTATATGTTATTTGTGAAGTTTAGTCAATAAACTTATTAATATTTGTTCAAAAATACTTACTTACTTACTTACTTAGAGGTCTATCGGTCAAGGCCGCACGTAGGAAATCGCACCATTCGGTGTAGTTTAGTGCGCGCCGGCGTCAGTCGCTGGCAATCCGAAACTTCTTCAGGTCATCATAGACCTGATCTTGCCATCTTAAGCTCGAACGTCTTCTCTAGTTCTTCTCTAGTTCTCAAGTTCAGGTTTCCGTCGTAAACCTTTAGTGCTGGAGCTCCGGAGTACATCCGGATGAGGTGAATACCCCAAGTGCAGCTGCTAGAATTTAATGCGCTGGTCTATGTCAACCTCATCATACAGCTCATACAGCTCGTGGTTCATACGGGTCCTAAATACGACGCCAACTCCAAGGGGACAAAAAATCCTACAAAGAATCTTTCTCTCGAACACTCTTAAAGCCGCTGTATACGTTGATGTCAGGGTCAATGCTTCTGCGCCATACAGCAGGACCGGGATTATCAGCGTCTTATAGATTTTTATCTTCGTAGTTCGAGAGAGGGCTTTACTTCTAATTTGCTTGTTGAGCCCAAAGTAGCAGCGATCTCTCGGCTAACATTGTTGTCGCTGGTAATTTCTGTTCCCAAATAGACGAAGTTTTCTACAACATTGAAGTTGAAATTCTTCATACTCACAGACCGTCCAAGACGCGCTCATGGTCTGCGAGTGAACACTAAGTACTTCGTCTTGTCCTCGTTCACCGCTAGGCCCATGAGACTTGACTGTTTCTCAATCTCCGAGAACGCCCTGCTTACTCACCGTTCGCTGGTGCCTATAATGTCTATATCATAAGCATATGCGAGTAGCATTTACTTCCTTATAGAAGAACGTGCCCGATCGTTCTACGTATGGGCATTGGCGTAGGATGTATTCCATCAAGAGATTGAAAATGTCGCACGATAAAGTATCACCCTGCCCGAAACCTCTCTTGTTATCAAAGGGTTCGGAGATGTTCATTCCCACTCTGGCGACGCTTTGGTTGTGTGATAGCGTCATCATGCAAAGAATTTCGTTCTTATATATCTGAGTCTTGAAAACGGCCTTATAATCGACAAAGAGGTGGTGTGTGTGTTTATTGTACTCATGGGTCTTTTCCAAGATTTGGCGTAACGTGAAAAGAAGTCGCTTTGGTCTGAAGCCGTTTACACATTACGCGGGACAGAATTTTGTATCCTATTGAAAGGAGACTTATTCCCCGGTAGTTCGTGCAGAATAGCGGTGTCTCCTTTCTTGAAGATAGGACAAAGAATACTGAGATTCCAATCGTTGGGCATGCATTCATCGGAGCCATCATCAATTGGTGATTCTAGGTATGCTTCTCCATCGGCGGTATTATTTTCTTCATCGGCCCCAATTAGATTCGATTAGAGAAGTGACTTCTCCGTAGTCCCAGTGATTCCTGTGTATCTGTAACTAGACTTCCATTATTGTCCTTGCAGAAAGAAAAAAACTGAATAAAAATGAACTGTTCCGGAGGTGGGCCTATTTGTATTCAATGTGGGTTAAAGCGTGATCAAATCAAGAACAAAATTTATTCGAAATGCACATTTGTCGTAACAAATATTAATTCCATAGCATTATTTTTCGACTGATAAAAATGTGGAATTCTGGCCAGTGAAGTGCAATGCAGCAGTTTATGTTTTATGCATTTTAATAATGATGTGCGAGTTACCCGTATACTCGTATGAATATATAAATAAACTATGTTCATTGCTTTTTGCTATTAGAAAACTAAGCGTTTTCAAACAAAACCAATCGACTGAAATTTATCGGTGAATATTAAACGTCTATTGACAACTTGCCCTCTTTTCTCATTATCTTTTGTCTCTTTGCTTTGTGTCACGCTTTCGCTGCTGCACTTCAACTTCCGGTCGCCATATTGGCGATGCCATGCATACAACGAGTGGTCGTCGAGAACAAAACGTTCAAACGCATAGACACACACACACACATACACACATGCACATACAGCAACAATAAAAACAACAACAATAACAACAAACACTTCATCTACAAATTGCTTTTTTAGTTGCTTCAAGTAGTGTAAATATTTTTTCCAATTTTTCGATGAGTAACGATAGCAAATGGAAGTGAATAAGTACGTACTCTGATATATCGAACACACATACATATATGGTATATATACATATAGATACAACAAGTAGAAGTATTTAACAAAAGTAAAAGTGTATAGATACATGTTATATACTTTTAACAATAGATATATTTACAAGATACTTTTGCTGCACATTTTATTATCAAATAAAAAAAGCTCTTGACGTGGCGAAAACTAAGTGGCGATAGCCTACTTGCGACTTCCAAGTCATAGTGTGAAAAGATTTCATCAGTTTGTTTGAATAAGCCATCGGAGACCCCACATGGCATACGAGCCGCTCTAGACTATCCATTTGTTTCGCATTTTATTAAACCTAGAGTTCAACCTGTGGTCGAAATTCGACCTTTCATCTTAAAAGTATCCAATAATAAAAATGCAATTAATACAGAATTGGCACGGAAAATGCTTTCGCTTCTAAATTAACGCTGTCCAGCCATAACCTCATGGGGACGAACACCTTCGTGTTTTCACACACATACGATCGAACGCATGTTGAGTTCGGCTGCTTGATGCTGAATAGAAACAAAAATTTGAATTTGTTACATTGCATTGGTGTTGTATTTTGGCAAATTGTACAAATTATGTCTCAGAAATGATGCACACTAAGGGCCGCTCAAAAAACTATTAATATTTAATTGATAATTAGGTATGATCTAAAAATAAGCGAACTTTTTAGTTATTAAATGAAAACAAGCATGGTATTATGTTTCAAAGCTAATACAGGGTGTCTCAAAAGAAATTTCACATTTACAAAATCGGTAAAAAAACAAAGTAAGTAGTTTATTGAAAAAAATGTTTATTACATATTAAAATTACCACTTTGGGAATTTATTTCTTAAAAATAATATTGTCCAAATGTAAACCGTTGCGTTCACGGCATCCATTTAATCGAGCACTAAAATTTCCTATGACGGCTCGGCAGGTATTCTCCGTGATGGCTGCCATTTCGTGACGGATATTTCCTTTTAATTGTACCAGAGAAATCGGTTTGTTGCCGCAAACTTTAGATTTGACGTAACCCTACAGGAAAAAATTCCATAGGGGTTAAATCGGGACTTCGTGGAGGCCAATTTATATCACCTCTTCTGGAGATCAATTTGCCAGGAGAACTTTCATGAACTCGTGGTAGAGACCTGTTGGACGTGTGTGAAGTTGCTCCGTCCTGCTGGAACCATGTTCTTTGGTTATAACCAGGAAAGTTTTGCAATTCAGGCACGAAGAAGTCGAAAGGTCCGGGTTGTCACGAATAGATTGAGTAACACTGTCTACGTTTTCGAACGTTCTCGAAGACCTTGGACGCCCGGATTTTGATTTTTCCAGCGTTGAAACGGTCTCTTCAAACTTCTCGACCCAATGAGAAATTAAAAAAAAAAATCTCTGAAATTATACTCAATACGTTGGATTGGTCAATTCAAAGACAGTATTTAAACGGAATTGGGCACGTATGAGCATATACATATAAAACGGAAGCGAAATATATTCTTATACAAAACTAGTGAAGAAACCATGTAGGAGATGACTTTAATTTGGGCTTAGATTTCCACTGAATAACTCCGATCATTGGTGGTTTCCGTACCACGACGCCTCCAAAAAGTCATTCACACGGTGGCTTTATTTTCTATTAAGTGACTAATGTCAAAAGCTAAAATCTGACAACACCATAATAAAGTTTGACGTACTCACAAAGTTTTGATGTACAATTGCTATTTGTTTTGTTTACAGTGAGTTAAGAATAGCAATTTGGCCAAAAAACGAAAATTTTAAGAGAAGGTTTTCGTTGGATTATTTTTCACAACTTTCGACGTTAATTATCTCAACAAGAATGTGTCAATGAACTCAGTTCTTTATATGGCGATAAAGCACCATCAAAAACCACAGTATATCGCTGGTACAGTGAATTCAATCGTGTTCGTAGTTCGGTCGCCGACGAATTCCGTGAGGGTCGTCCAAAATCAGTTGTTGTGCCCAAAAACGTCGATGCAGTGCGTGAACTGATAATGCAAGATCGTCATGTGACATATCGTAAGATAGAGGCATCCTTGCACATTAGTTCCACTTCAATACATTCGATTTTGCATGAACACTTAGCTGTAAAAAAAATTTGCTCTCGTTGGATACCCCATAATTTGACAATCGCTCAAAAGAAGGCTCGCGTCGATTGGTGTAAGGAAATGATTAAAAAGTTCGACCGTGGTGCTTCAAAAGACTTGTACAAAATCGTGACAGGTGACGAATCATGGTTATATGCGTATGAGCCGGAAACAAAACAGCAATCGACCGTGTGGGTATTCCAAGACGAGCCAAATCCAAAAAAAGTTGTTCGTGGAAGAAGCATAGCGAAGCAAATGATCGCTTGTTTCTTCCGCCGAATGGGTCATGTGGCCACTGTTCCGCTTGAGCAACGTAGGACGGTCCATTCTGAGTGGTACACGACCATTTGTTTGCCGGAAGTCTTCGGAGAAATTCGTAAAACCAACCGCCAAAGACGAATCATTCTCCATCATGACAATGACACGTTCACATCTTCTACACATCTCGTCGAACAAGTGCATTTTTGAGCAGTCAAAACATCGAATTAATGACTCATCCTCCGTACAGTCCTGATTTGGCACCCAATGACTTCTTCTTGTTGCCGAGTATCAAAGCTAAACTGCGTGGTCAGCGATTTACGAGCACCGAAGAAGCAGTTGAAGCGTTCAAAAACCATGTTTTGGAGGTGTCTCAAGAGGAATGGAAAAACTGCTATGACAAATGGTTTGAACGAATGCAAAAGTGTATTGATCATCAAGGGAAATATTTTGAAAAAGAATAAAGCCATTTTCATTTAAAAATGTTTGCTATTATTTGGTATTCCTGAAATATAAATAGTACCCCTCGTAATGTTTTAGTGTTAGAATAAAATCGTGCTTATTTAGTATTTTCATTTGTACAAATCAGCGGTGGGCAAGCCTTTGCTCTCGTTGCTCTGAGTGCTCAAACCGTTGCTTTTGCATGCTTGCGATTTTCGTCGAGACAGCAACAACAACTTTCGGCGCATCCGAAAACGAAACAACAACCAAACACGATTTTCGTTGCGACACGGACCGTCATAAAAGGGTTCATTTTGCTATGATTTATGACTTCTGCCGCGTCTTGTACACTGAGTAAGAAAGCGAAGTTGGTTTTGATGTGTTGCGATTTTTACTAAGTTTACAATAATTTTTTTCAGTGTTCAATTTTTTTTTACTTTAATAAACCAAACAACAACAATACAGCGAAGGCGCGATTTTCTTAGATTTTCATTTTTTCATTTTGCTTAGATTTATGACTTCAAAAACTCTGTTTGTTGTAGATGTTGTTGTACTGCTCCCGATTCAAAATTTCGTGCCCACCGCTGGTCCAAATAATTGTGCCTAGGAGCTATAGAAAAAAAAAATACCGTTATTTGACACATGGAAAAAAAAAGAAGCAAGCAATGTGTACGGTTGATGTGATAAAAATGAGGCGACAATTTTATTATAGGATCAAGTGTCTGAGAGAAGTTTCTTTCTGCAAAGATGTAAATGGAAGTATGGTAACAGTTACATAACAATCCCCGAGACTATGCAGAAACCACTTCTCTAAACTACTTGTAGGCGATGAAGAGCACAATGCCGCCGATAGTGAAGTATTTCTAGAATCAATGCGACAAGAACACACACCACCTGTTTGAATTTGCATGATGACGTTATCACACACACACACACACAAAGCATCGTCAGAGTAGGAAAGAAGCCTTTTGAGCTTCACAATATAGCTGGCACTTCGATACCAAGAGAGGTTTCAGACAATGTGCTGCAAAATTTTCAAATCTCTTGATGAAGTATAGTCATTTCCATTAGGAAATGTTGATCATCATATCCGGTTGAACACCGAAGCTACAGCAATAAAGGTTTACGACGAAAATCTGAACATAGTTGGTAGGCAGCGTCTGAACGGACGTCCAAGCTTACGATAGCCTGAGCAGATCTGGGTTGATCTTATCAAATCTACGACTACGATTACGACTGGCACTACGAACGATATACGGCCATATAAGTAAGTAAGTAAATAAGTATTTTTAACGTGCTGCAGCCTGTTGTAGGATAACTATTAGAAAACTCAATTTGATTTTATTCTGCTGCGTTTGGTTTTTGCTTCTAAAATACATTGATTGTATCTCTCTAGGAGCTATTATGCTTGACTCTGGAACACTCGAACCATGACTTAGAGCGCAGGCTCAGCAAATTACATTCATCTCAGGCACTGTTGCTGCATAAAACTTTAATATAAGCTACACAAATCGCTTTTCCAAAAATGTAATGTCACAATTGCATGTTACAGCTCAGGGCCTAATGAGGTAAGTAAGTTGATCCAAAATAATAATTGCCTTCTAGCTCTTCCATTTCTACTCTGCGAACATGTGTTGTTAGTTTGATTTTTTCTCATTGAAAAATGTCTCATTAAAAAAATATATATACTCGTCTAGTATATGTGGAAAGTGAATAATGTTTCTAATTGAAACGATCGAAAACCAACTAAATACATACATTAATTTCATAAATAAGGTTGCCAAATAAATACAAGTAAGTAGAGATGAACTTATTGTACGGGTATGTCAATGGTATATGAAAAATTTCAAGGTTGTTTAGAGCTATAAAATTCTATTTGCCATATTTCTGTCAAGAGTCTCTGGGGTTAGGTTAGGTTAGGTTAGGTTATGTTAGGTAGGTATATGAAGAGGCACTCAGTGCTAGTTTTTCACTACTAGTATAGATATATGTACTATGTACTGCTAAGCTGAGGTATTCTTTCATTTTAATTAATTTTTTTTTTGTTTTTTTCACATGTGAAATTGAAATTCATGCAAATAATTAAGTTTACTCATGCCATTTTATTTTCATTTAATTTCGATTCGATTCAATTCGATTGGATGGGATTGGATTGGATTTTCCAATGCCAATTTTCTTCGTTATGGATACTTATAATGTACGAGTTTGTAATTTTATACGCGCTCGTCTGTAATTTATGCATCAATTCAAATAATAATTACTAGTACAACAACGTATGTGACGTATATGTAATTTAATTATATGCGCATTTAGTGAAAGTTAGCGAAAAAGTGAATGGCAAGAAGATAGTAAAAAAGATACAGATACATATTTGTCATTCTGTGAATTTTCAATAGCGCAAATTAATATGCAAATTTCAATAACGATGTTGCAATTCAATTTTTCTCTTTTTGCAGCAATCAATTTATGAGTAATTGGAAATTGGATTTATTTGTATTTTGCTTATAGATAATTTGCACTTTACGAACGCAAATAATGAACTGAAGTATTTGTTTATTGACAAATATTTGTACTGTATCAATTTTCAATTAAAATGTTTAATACGCAATTCATCTACTATGTATGCAGCAGCATCCACTGAATTATAATATCCATAACACACAAGCACAGGTATATGTATATGTATATATACGGAGGTCGGTGCTCGAAGTGTTACCAACTTTACGCTGCTGTAGCAATGAAACGGCTAATGAGAGCGCGCTCTAGTTTTGTCAAGCGCCTGTTGTGTTATATGGTTTACAAGCCTACGGAAGCATATAGTTTAACGTCGCAGTTAAAAAAAGTTATCGAAATGGTATTCCAGCTTTGTATTTCGCTGGAAAATTGCAACCCGCCATTGTTAATGAGCTACGTCATTTACGTGTGAAGAAAATGTTTGTGCAACGGACCGTAATACTACGTTGCAATGATACTGGTAGCATCAAAAAAACGTCATGGAGGTGGACTTCCAATAACAGCCACATCGGTAGAAATGGTTAGAAAGGTGAAGTCCAGAATTCAATGTAATCCATGACAAAGCGCAGTTCAATTGGCGAAAAATCTAAATGTGTCTGCTCGTAGCAACGTGAACGAGTGGGGCACACATTAAAAAATGAACTGAGATTGCAGCCCCAAAAAAGGCAGTTCGCTTAGCAAGAGCTTGAAAATGTAGTATTTTTTGATGTAAATATATTTATGGTTCAGCAATATGTAAATAAACAAAACGATCATGTATGTTTAAAGTGCAGTGTAGAAGAGAATTTAGACAATTCAGGGCGTAAAGGTAAATCAACCAATGAACCGTGAAAAGATTTCAAACGATACTTCGTTAGAATTCGGTAGAAACCATTGAATGTTTCAACAAGACTCGGCACTATCCCATAAAGCCAGAGAAACCTGTCAATGTGTTTTACAATGTGTTAACGTTCTCAGCTTCATTTCTTCACAACAACATATTTCCCATCGTAGCTTCTGGAGGTCAAAGTATCAACTAAAAACTATGAAACGGTCAACGCTTTAAAGATTACTCTTCGCCGAAAATGGAACAAAATACCAACGTAATACATTCCTGCACACAGCGTGTGACGCCTTCCCGGACAAACTCGATGCTATTAACCGTGTTAAAGGTGGCTACAGCGAATAGTAAGATATTTTTCTTAAAATTTAAAATGTTGTTACGATATACTGAAGTTTTGAAAAAAAAAAGAGAAAAATAAAAATTGATATACAGCATTGGTAACACTTCGAGCGCCGATCCCTGCATATATTAATATATACATATGTATGTAGAGGTGTATGTAAGATTTGTTTAGCTAACAACGTGTATGCAATATGGTGAACGAGGGATCAATAATCTGTTTATATATGTAAACATCTTTATTATCCAAGCTAGATACTTCAAACTTCGTACGAATGCTATTTATATCGATCCCTACAATCGTAATGAACCAATAACGCATACAACCACTAATTAAAGCTATGATTCTGTTAGAGGTATAAGTAAATTTTATTACTAATTACTAATATCAATTCCTATAGCTTTGGGCCAAATCGAGCTACAATTGCATATAGCCGCTTCGAAGTCTATAGGTCTAGATACATATACCTCACTGGGTCGATACTCGTCATTATTTAAAAATCATGTCATATGAGACCACCTTTAAGGTAAAGCATTTATCGTTGAACATACATAAATACATTGAAAACCAAATAAAAAATATCTCGCTGAAATGACAACTTCCCCTTATTTTTGAAGTCGGTTAAAAACATATTTAAAAGTAGTTTTTCTAGCAGAAGTCTATATGTAATACGAGTATTGTAGTTTTACATAGTCGTATGTTATGGAGAATTTCTGTGACCAGCATTAGTATCACACATCCACTTTTAGGGGTAGCACTAATATAAACCCATCTCCAACTTTCAAGTCGAAATCAACTTGAAATTTACGATTGATGATTCGCATGGGTGTGGCGCATTCTTTGTACTAAAAGGCTATTCTAGGGATGCACGAATCCTAGAAATCAGATCCTAGAACTATTAGTGTTAATCTAATCCAAAAATGACGAGTCCGATTCTGAGAGAGTGAGAGTGAGAGAGAGATAGAGAGAGAGTTAGAGAGAGAGAGAAAGAGAAAGAGAAAGAGAAAGAGAGAGAGAGAAAGAGAGAGATTATAAATCCATTCGAATTCGGATGCGAGTATAAATCTGCATACGAGTCTGAATCCAGGATCCTACGTGCCCAACCCGAATTCAGATTCAGATCTTTAGTAACCCTAGGATTCATGCTTCACTAGTGTACACAGTTGCAACGTGAACGAATGAAAAGTCAGTATTATGCATCGCTTTTACACTCACTTTGCATTTGCTATAAAAAAAGAGAACACACTCAATACAATTTAACCGAAATCGTAATACCCTTCACACTTTGTATAGCATTTTGGTATATATGTTGATTTTAGTTATACAAACCTCCATACAAAAGGTTCGACGTCTCACATAAATATTAAGTGAAGCGTGTCCCGCTCATACAAACGAGTCAGCCACGTTAAGGTTTTTTGATTTTACAATTTTGTTTGTTACTTTTTTATAGCTGCTAAGTACACAATTTGAAACTTCGTTTGAATGATATTAAAGTTTCCATTCCAGCGAAGTTAACATGTATTCCATTTGAATGGGAATTTTCTTGTGACCGTACATGCGTTCTTGAGTTCAGCTATTTTATCATTTGCATTGGCAATTTAAACAATAACTTCATTGCTTCCGCATTGCCAATGTAACCCATATGTTTTGATTGCGAACATAAGTGCTCTGCCCATCGAAAATAAACAATCTACTTATGTAGTTTAAAATACACTTAAATATTCTCTTTTGTTTTTTATTTCCGCACGATTTGCTCCAGATGTTGACGCACAGTAAGCCAATTGCTGCCCGCTACAATCTTCTTTTCAATCCACGCTGAAGCAAAAGCTTTGCTTGTTCTTACGGTAAAGTGTTACGAAATTCTTAACATGCTATATATTTTTACATACTTAGTAATAAATCGTATGTGATAATATTATATTAAACAGCAACCAGGCAGGCAACAAGATACAAAACAAGAAAAAACGTTAACTTTGGTTGAACCGAAGCTCTAATACCATTCATACGAAATTTTAAATAGTATTGTAATATATAAAAGTGGTGGTTTAAATAGGGGCTACCCCGAAAAGCGGGCGGTACACGCCCACTAGTAGATGTGTATGAAGCGATGTAGTAGATGTGTAAGATGCCGCCATATCGAATTTCAAGTTGTTATTGACGTTTTCCATACAAATGCATAAAAGTGAGCTGTGGGTTTATATGGGACTACCTCAAAAACTGGGCGTGACACGTATGAAGTGGTGTCCACTAAAATCCACTAAATCAAATTTCAAGCCAATGTTTATTTAAATGAAGAATTTTTTCATAAAAAACCACAAAGTTCCACGGTGGGTTTGTATGGGAGGCTATCCCAAAAAGTGTGCGGCCACGCCCATTAGTGTATGCATGTTAAGCGGCCACCATATCGCATTTCAACATAATATTGACTTTAATAAAGACGTTTTCATATAGGATGTCTCAGGATTTACGCCGGATTTGATTTTTAAATAAAAAACTGTTGTTTTTTTTTAAATTTATCAAACTTTTATTGAAACATAAATTAGACAACATGAGGTTATATGTGGAATAACACATCGGGTAAATAGCTCATCGGGCATTGTTAAAATACAACAACAACAACAACAAGAAAATGCCGATTTTAAAGACAACATCATCTTTAGTGACGAGGCTCATTTTCATCTCAATGGCTTCGTTAACAGGCAACATTGTCGCATTTGGGGCTCAGAAAATCCACGAGTGATTTATGAGAAACAAATGCATTCACAGCGTGTCACTGTCTGGTGTGGATTTTGCGCTGGAGGCATTATCGTTACATTTTTCTTCGAAAATGAGGCAGGTCAAACACAAACCGTGAATGGTGTTCGTTACCGTGAAATGTTAAGCAGTTTTTTTTTTTTTTGCCGAAACTTGAAGATATTGATGTGGAGGACATGTGATTTCAACAAGACAGTGCCACATGCCATACAGCACGAGAAACAATTCAATTACTGCATAAATCATTTCTCGGTCGTGTTCTCTCGTGTTTTGGTGACCAGAATTGGCCGCGCTTAGATCATGGGATCTGACGCCTGTAGATTTTTTGTTTTGGGGTTTTTTGAAGTCACAGGTTTATGTGAATAAGCCCACGACACTTCAAGCATTGAAAGAAGAAATTACAAGCTGCATCAATGAAATAGCGCAAACTTTTATGCAAAACTTTTATGACAAATTTCACGAAAAGAGCGCGTATATGCCAGCAAAGCCGAGGCGGCCATTTACCCGATGTATTATTCCATACATAATCTCATGATGTCTACTTTATGTTTCAATAAAAGTTTCATAAATTTTCAAAAAACAACAGTTTTTTATTTAAAAATCAAATCCGGCGTAAATCCTGAGACACCCTATACAATAAAGTCAAAAATGGGCAGTTGGATTGTATGGGAGCTACCCCAAACTGTGAGCGGGTCCCATCCATTAATGTATATGTCAAGCATCCATCCAATAAAAGTTATCATATCAAGTATTAAGTTGAAAAATCCAAAGTGGACGGTAGGTTTGTATAGGGGCTACCCCAAAAACTTGGCGTGGCGAGTAAATCTTGATAATCTATTAAACTTCAATGAAAATAGGTGTATGCTCAAAATTTCAACTGGATAGCATAAAACTTGGTCCCCAAAATATTCGCAGACAGACGGACATGACATGAATAGTTTGACTCATCTCGTCGAGCTATTCAAGAATATATACCAGTATATAATATACTTTATGCTGTTTACGATGTCTCTTTTAATGCATTACAAAATTTCAGACAAACTTATAATACCATTTCACACTAATGGTATAGAAAGCTTACTTATAGCCGGCATTTTGAGTTTTTATTCGTTTTAACATTTGAAAGTTTTCATGGAAAATCAATAAAGCGCATGCGCTTTTCCGCGTTTTTCCAGCGTGAAATCGGCAAAAGTTTTTACCACTATTTGGTTTAATTTATTTATGCGTTGTCTGTGTGGTTGCATGCCATTTGTATGTTTGTTGCTTCAATGAAGTTCTCCAAATTTAGCGTGGATTTAAGCCATAGTAACGGAAGTACAACGATTTTGTAGTGCACTGTCAACTCTAATGTGTTGCACATTTCGCTCATACTATAACAAGTAAAAGTGCTATGGTCGTGGTGTCCGAATATATTGTATCCTATACAAATATCCATGGGCTAGCTTTGAAAAACGTAAAGCACTTATCTCAAAAGTAAAAAAAGTGACAGATCCCAGATAGAAATATGATGTCCATGTGTGGGGCTGTGTTTTGTTTCTGCGTCACAACACAATCAAACCATTAAATCGAAAGCATTCAATTATAATATTTAACCATAATCCACTTGGGGAATTTCGAATGCCTACGAGTATATGTCTAAGATCAGTGAACTGATCAAAATGATATTCTTAAAAGTTGTATGTTAAGTTTGTGTAAATGTATGTAACAGGTAGAAGGACGCTTGACAGACCACATAACGTATAAATATTTCGTCCGACCGTCACTTTGAACAACGAGACCTTGAAGACTTTAAGAGACAGAGGCTTCACAAGTTTAAATATTTTGATTCTCCCATTTTCTCCTTATATATAAAATACCATAAATATAATAAATACCATAAAGTGCAACTTCCATTTAAGTTGTGGAATTACATTTTTATTTGTTTTTGTTCTTAATTAAGCTCTAAATCAGGCATATTTTCAGTCGAGTCTTAAAAAATATTCCATATATCTCTAGATCGGACCACTTTCAGTGGCAGCCCCATGTAACCCCATATTGTTTAGACAGTGAAATATATTTAGAATTTGGTATATTAAATTTGCTGTATATGAATTTCACTTCCATAAACAATTAAAAACAAGAAAAAACTTTGACTTCGGTTGAACCGAAGCTCTAATACCATTCACATGAAACTTTAAATAGGGGCTCACTAGTAGATGCGTATGAAGCGATGTAGTCGATGTGTAAGATGCCGCCATATCGAATTTCAAGTTGATATTGACGTTTTCCATACAAATGCATAAAGTTTTACCTCAAAAAGTGGGCGGGACACGCCCATTTGCATACGCATATGAAGCGGTTGTCCATTAAAATCCACAAAATCAAATTTCAAGCCAATATTGATCTAAATGAAGGATTTTTTCATAAAAACACACAAAATTGCACGGTGGGTTTGTATGGGGGCTACCTCAAAAAGTGGGCGGGCCACGCCCAATTGTCTATGTATGTTAAACGGCTGTCTCTTAAATGGCACTATATCGCATTTCAACCTAATATTGACTATCATAAAAAAGTTTTTCTTACAAAAAGTCAAAAGTGAACCATAGATTTGCATGGGAGCTACCCCAAATAGTGGTCGGGCTTGCCCGTTAGTCTATGTATGTTAAGCGGCTGACCATAAAAAGGCACCACATTGCATTTCAACCTAATATTGACTTTAATAAAGAAGTTTTCTTACAAAAAGGTCAAAAGTGGGTAGTATGTTTGTATGGGAGCTAGCCCAAATAATTGGCGGGTCCCACCCATCAAAAGTGGTCGGTGAGTTTGTATGGGGGCTACCCCAAAAAGTGGGCGTGGCGGGTCAATCTTGACACTCTATTAAACTGGAATAAAAAGAAGTATACGTGCAAAACTGGATAGCATAAATATTAGTCCCCAAAAAATGCGAAACAACATACAGACAGACGGACAGACAGACAGACAGACGGACATGGCTAGATCGATTCGTCTCGTCGAGCTGATCAAGAATATATATACTTTATGGAGTCTACGATGGCTCCTTTAATGCGTTACAAACTTTCAGACAAACTGATAATACCATTTCACACTAAGTGTGAATGTTATAAAAACACCCACTAGCCGCGTCATGAGAAATTATATGAAAGGGTTTTCAATAGAGACATAACAAATTTGTATTTTAATACAAATGCATTCTTAAATTTTTTTTTTCAGAATATGTGAACTGCCTGTCATTCAAGGTTTACATTTTGTATCATGATGAAGTTCACGAATGAGCAACTTTTGAAAATTATAAAGATTACTACCGAAATTCTGTGTCGGTGGTTGTAACTTTAAGAGCGTTTACTTCCATTTTCCGTCGTAATAGAAATCCCACCAGACATGCCATAGTGGATAGATTCGAGTCAACATATACACTATTAGATGTTCCTGTGCCACTGAGACAACGCACCGTTCGAAGTACCGATATTATTGCATCCGTATGTGCTTCAGTTTAAAGTGATCAAACTAACTCAAGAACTGAACCCTCTTGGATATTTGAAGCGCCGAAATTATTCCGACTGGGCTCTGAAAAAGTTGGAAGAAAATATTGAATTTCATCGAAAAAACATCTTCAGCGTTGAAGCTCATTTCTCGCTTAATGGCTTTGACAATAAGCAAAATATGCTTTATTGGATAGCAACAGCCGTACATGTACTACTTTAAAAGAATCCATTGCATTCATAAAAAGTAACAGTGTGGTGTGGATTTCATACCGAAGGTGTGATTGTACCATATTTTTTTCGACGATGAAAATGATCATGCCATGTTATGGTCAATGGAGTTAGTTATCATGCCATGTAGGAAGACTATTTTTGGCCAGAACTATATGGATTCGATATTATTAATATTTGGTATCTCGAGAAATAGTCCGGTCGTATGGCAACCTATTTCATGCGATTTAACGCCATTGAATTTCTTTTTATGGAGTTAAATCGTTGACTTATGCCAACAAGCCCTCAAGACTAGTGGGGCTTAGGTGTAATATCGAACACGAAATTCCGAAATTTCCGGCAGATATATATTAGAGTGGTCAAAAATATATCATATGAACGAGAACGACTTTCATACTTAAATGTAACATGTATACTAAACCTGGAATAAACTTCAACACTCTAATTCAATTATTCTGTGTGTTTATTTAGATACACAACATTGTTGTGTTGAAGAACCCTTTACAATCTTATACATAAACCCAACTTTACTCAATTCAAGTTGGCTCGAGTTTGCCGTAGAAACGACTTTGAAGTTTATGTGCGCGTCTATGATTTTGAACTTTTAAATTGGTTTCAAGTCCATAAAACTTTTCTAATTAATTTTTGAACTCTGTTCAAAATTTTTTCGCACGATATTAAGCTAAGCTACATGGAATGCTGTGCGTAAAATGGTCGGTGTTGATAATTTTGATTGTGATGAGTTTGGAGAAGTTTGAAAATCTGCTAGTAAATCGTATTGGCAAAAGTTAGCGCAATAGATTTTCGCAACATAAGTTAATATTATTATTTTGGTAAGAGAATAATAAAAGTGCTAAAGTGCTAACCCTAAAAAATAATGCATAAACATTTATTTACTTGAAATAATACTTGTAAGGTGCATAGACTCTTGTCAAGTATGTTGAAACATTAGTTTTGATAAATAAAAATGTCAAAACGGGTATATACTTGTATATGCTTTAAGATAATCTGCATACATAGCATTATACTATAACCTAAACACCAAAAATCTTAATCGACGCATGTTCCAAACCAGCGGTGGGCAAGCCCTTGCTCTCGTTGCTCTGAGTGCTCAAACCGTTGCTTTTGCATACTTGCGATTTTCGATGAGACAACAATAACAACTTTCGGCACAGCCGAAAACGAAACAACAACCACACACGATTTTTTTTGCGACGCGGACCGTCATAAAAGTGTTCATTTTGCTATGATTTATGACTTCTGCCGCTTCCTGTATACTGTGCACGAAAGCGAAGTAGGTTTTGATGTGTTGCGATTTTTACTAAGTTTACAATAATTTTTTTCAGTGTTCAATTTTTTTTTACTTTAATAAACCAAACAACAACAATACAGCGAAGGCGCGATTTTCTTCGTGACACATATAATCATAAAAGTGTTCATTTTGCTTAGATTTATGACTTCAAAAACTATGTTTGTTGTAGATGTTGTTGTACTGCTCCCGATTCAAAATTTCGTGCCCACCGATGTTCTAAACTTTAATGAAAACTCTACCACAGCATCCGGATTTGTCAGCTACGGTTTACTTAGAAAAGAAGTATCCCGCATTGGTTCATATCGGATCACTATAGAATATAATGTATGCTTCATATAACAACGTTCGACTGAAGCGTTTTTTCGCTACAGTCGAACGTTCTCGACTTCGAGATATCATGCACCTTGTTTAAGAGATGTTATATGAAGCATACATTAGATTCTATAGTGATCCGATATGAACAAATGCGGGATACTTTATTAGAATTGATAAAAAATTTGAATTATTTTAAAATAAAACAACAAACTTTCACACAAACGTTCAAAAATGAGTCCAATCTGGGCCAGTGTGGAATTGACGTAAGATTTTTGATTCCTTCTTTTAAAATTTTTCCAACAAAAACACTGTCAACTGATGCTCTCCAACACGTTTGCAAGTGCGCCCACAACAGTTTCGAGCCCAACGTCGAGCTGCTCAACCGACATCTACAATGTGAATTGTTCTTTAGTGCACGATAGAGATACATAAAATTTTTTCTCTATTCTTCCAACTGAAAGCAAAGGAACCGAAAGAAACAAAAAAAAAGATGGCAGCTATGCGGAATACGCTACATTATTATATAATTCTACCATGAACTTAGTGTTAAGGTGCATAGAAAGATATAAATAAGGAAATAGACAAATAAAATAGGTCTTTTCCATTGTATGTATACAGCGGTGTCAATCTAAAACAACACATTGCTGTCTATGGCTTATTCCTATGGCGTCACTCACTTTGACTTTTTTGTTTCTATTTTTTAGCAAAATGTTGTCAGGTTTTTGTTTTTTTTATTGGCCCAGGTCGTTACCTGGTTTTAGCCTACCTTTCAAGCAATACTTTAGAAACAAAATTACTTTCCAAAATAAAAAAAAATCAAGCGAATATGTTGTGTTTAAGGGGGGTTAAAAAGGCTTTGCACATTTTGCACATGCTTATTTATTTACATATGTGAAACTTTCATAAGAAGCCACCCCACATCAAATTTTAAGCTACTATTGTCTTAACCAAAGAAGTTTTTCAAACGAAAGCACAAAAGTTGACGGCTGTTTCGTATTGGAAAAAAAAAAAAAAAATAAAAATAAAAAAAAAAATAAAAAATAAAAAATAATATCATTAACACCCTCGCTATCAACTTGCTCGACAAGATAGATTGCAAATAAAGTTAATCCGTATAAAAAAAAAAAGTTTTACTACTTTTTTTGACACTTTGCATTTTTACTCAAAGTCCTTTCATAAACCTTTTGTGTCACAGTCTACACCCATTCATAATTTTTAGTTTATTATTTATTTTTCTCCGAAATTGTCGACTATAAAATTTGTTCGTAATATTTTATAAAGAAAAAGTATTAAAACAAATCGCGTAATTGTAAAAATATGAAAGGCGAGACTGATTCCGCTTCGAAATCGGCGGTCACACAGATGATCCCACAGACGACGTTCAAAATCACGTTCAGGGCTATGAAGTCGCAGGAAGATACACTCCCACTAAACGCGGCGACAGGCGAGAAGAGGACTGGACAGGACACCAATCAGTACAGCCAGCCTTCAACCCCTATGCCAAACGTCCCCGTGCTGAAGCCACGAAAGGCAGGTGCTTTGAAAACGGCTGTTAATGCGAAGAACAAAAGGCAACCGGGCAACAATGGTAGTACGAAAAAACGTGGAACAGTAGCGCGAAAGAAACTTGTTCCGACAAGCGTACCAAAAGAGGTCCTACAAAGTGATTCGACAATGGATCCAGATTATGACGACGAAGCCCCGACATTGGTACGCCCGCCGGTGATCAACAGCAAGCGTCCAGCAGTGACGCGAAAGATAGGGGCTAACCTCGTCCCGACAAGCGTACCAAAAAAGGTCCTTAAAATTGGAAAAAAGACGGGTCAGAAAGACGTCGTAAGAGGCTGCGCAAAAGGTGGCGTAGGAATTGGAGGCACAAGGAAAACCAAGGCCATGGGTTTAACAAAGCCAACGACAAGACGCCGAGTGATGATGCCAAAACCTGATTTGACAATGGATTCTGATTCTGACTATGAGGATGGAGAGCCGGTTGCGGATGTTTTCGACATTGCTGAGCAGTGGGCGGAGCAGCAGAAGAAAGAAGATAAGAAAACAAAAGAACAGCAGCCGACTGCACCGCAGAAGCAACGCAAAAAACGAACAGCAAAGAAACCCAAGCGTCAGCTGCAGAAGGAGGAGACGAAAAAGCCACAGGCGCAGCCTGAAAAAGTGATTCGCAAGAATAAGTTGCTAACCAAGCCGAAAAAGAAAGTTGCAAAAAAGTCAATCGGACACCAGAAAAAATTACCGAAAAAGCCGCAGCTGGCGAAATCTAAGGCCCAGCGTGAGGATCCTCATCATCAATGGCTGCGGATAATGAGAGAAGATATTAACGCTGTTGCCGAAGTATTAGACGAAAACATGGAAGAGTAATGAAACTGTCATCTCCTCTTCTGATAGAAATGATGACGGGATTTGGTTTGATGTGATTCAAGGAGCGAGACATTTAAGCGGGACTGGACGTACTTAATATAAATATATACTTTGTATATCAGTGCCATAACAATGGCTACCAAAATTACAATAATTTATATTTGTGTTAATAATATGTTAAATATTTGAATTTATTTATCTTCGATTAAAGAAAAGAATTGCGTAGCTCGCTCTCTTGCTGTTATAAACAAATTTATTTACTATATTAAGCATGTGAGCACATTAGGCTATAGTCCAAGATTCTACTACATTATACAAAAATCTTTTTTAATGAAAAAAAAAAAAATTATTTAATTTAGAATAAATTAATTAACAAGAAAAACAATTAAAAGAGATTTGTTGCCTCATGCATTCAAACGGACGGATGAACAGACATATAGCCTATTTCATTACGAACTTCATTCGAATCTTAAAATCCCTGTTTAATGGTATTTGAAGCGAGATGACAAATCAGCAAAAGTACATATCAGAAATTTAAAAAATTAAATGTAAAAAGTTAATATTAAAAAGAAAAAACGTTAACTTTGGTTGAACCGAAGCCCAAATAGTGGGTGTGGCAGATACTCTATTAAACTACAATAAACAGAAATATATGTGCAAAATTTCAACTGGATAGCATAAAAATTGGCTATAGCAAAATTATCAGCTTGATGTTCAGTGATAATTGAACCAATTTTTTGGGAAGAAGTAGCGGCAGATATATATTTCTTGTGTTTTTCTGCTTTTAAGTGTGCTTCGACGGAACTATTCTCACTGTGCGCAAAATTAAAACAAAAAAACAAAAAAAAAAAACGAATACACATTTATTGCAAGGCATACAACGTTCCCCTTTTCTTCTTTCTTTATTTTAAAATTCAACGCTAGCTCAAAGAGAGATAATATAAGAAAGCAGAGAAAAAAAGTATGTATTCCATGCATACATGCGAGAAATAAATACACTACGACACTTAAAGACGTGACACACATACTCACTACACTATGCCGCGCCTGTTTATGTCTCGCGTGTATGCGTCAAATGTAGTTCTTTATATTGAGTCGTTATATTCCTTGTTTGGAATAACAAATAGCGCGAAAATGTGTTAACTGTTCCCTATAGGCAGGCTCAGTCATGGATAATTAAGCGCTGGGAGTACATAATTCTGGACATTCTTTTTAGAACCGTTTGTAGCCTTTGTGCAGTAAATACAGCTCTGGGTATACCAATCTTGGATAGCAACTTACATGCGCACGTACGATCAAAACTTCGAAGAAAACGCAAAAGTTTCGGAGGCCAACGGTTGCAGCTCATCATCAACCGGAAATTTTTGAATCAACTGTTCATGTGTGTATATATTCATGGCACCCACTGAGAGAAATGGCACCCACTTAAGGAGAAATTGGTCCAAATACAACATTGACATTAAATACAAAACACAAAGTTCAAAATTCGGTAAGAAAGTTCTCAAGTAAGCAGACAAACACGAAGCATGTATTCTAGCTATTTGACGCATACACGCGAGACATAAACAGGCGCGGCATAGTGTCGTGTATCTATTTCTCGCATGTATGCATGGAATACATTCTTTTTTTCTCTGCTTCCTTATATTATTTCTCTTTGTGCTGGCGTTGCGTGTATAAATAAAGAAAGAACGAAAGAGAAACGATGTATGCCTTGCATTAAATGTGTATTCGTGTGTTTTGTTTTGTATACGCATATTTCATTTCCGCTCAAATGTGGCATTCTGTTCACTGTTGTGAACTTTTGAAGCAAAAATAAAAGTGTAAAAATAAAACGCAAAAATGGAAAAACGTGAATGCGTATTTACTGCTGATTTACTAGTCCATCGATATATAATGAGTCCATCGATATATAATGTTAAATTATATCAACTAAATATGCTTAAGACAATTATATATATATATATACATATATATCATATATATATATATATATATATATATATATATATATATATATATATATATATATATATATAATTGTCTTAAACATATTTAGTTGATATAATTTAACATTATATATATATATATATATATATATATATATATATATATATAAATATATAAATATATATATATATATATATATATATATATATATATATATATATATATATATATATATATATAATGTTAATTATATCAACTAAATATGTTAGCGAGAGAGAGAGAGAGAGAGAGAGAGAGAGAGAGAGAGAGAGAGAGAGAGAGAGAGAGAGAGAGAGAGAGAGAGAGAGAGAGAGAGAGAGAGAGAGAGAGAGAGAGAGAGAGAGAGAGAGAGAGAGAGAGAGAGAGAGAGAGAGAGAGAGATATATATATATATATATATATATATATATATATATATATATATATATATATATATATATATAATATATATATATATATATATTCGCTCAGTCCAATACTCTTCGAAATATTTGTTCAACCTGCCTGTGCAGCATATAATGCATCTAAATTTCACTGCAAACTCATCGAATTTACAACAATGAAACGTCAAGCAACCCTTTATCGAACGCCAACTATACTATGCATACATATTATATATGAGATATACAATTGTACAGACGAGGATAACTCTAAAAGTTTTGGGCAACTTAATTACAAAAACAATAAAAATATCTACTGCCCTTTGAATGACCTGGTAGAAGTTATTATATTTTGTGACGAGACATTTGTTTTCCAAATGATCTATACCTAGTTGTGTTTAGTCTTTTGTTGCTGCTCATTGAGTTTTAGATGCTCGAAGCTTAAAATCCTTCTGCGCTTAGTGAAAAGTTACTGCTATATTTTTGAGTGGTCAACTACGTTGCCACAGGACTTTGTCCATTTTCTAGGCAGACATAATATCACATCGGGGGAATGGTTCTGATACCAAATTACAATGTAGTGGGCATATCTCTTAATTCCCGTCTGTAAAGATTTAGCATTTTATCATTATGTTGATCAGGCAATGTATGGGTGATAGAACTACACCTTGGGGTGTGCTAATGCTCATGAAATGCGTGAAGTTATCGCTAAGCAAATGAGCTTTGATATTTCTGCTCTCCAGTGATTTAGAAATCCACAGACTTGCTTAAAGCTTCTTCCAGCTCCAGAAGCTTACCCATTTTATACAAGGTGGCTCAAAAGAAAGTTCACATTTACAAAATCGATAAAAAAAGTAAGTAGTTTAATGAAAAAATGTTTATTACATATTAAAATTACCACTTTGGGAATTTATTTCTTAAAAATGATATTGTCCAAATGTAAACCGTTGCGTTCACGGCATTCATTTAATCGAGCACTAAAATTTCCTATGACGGCACGGCAGGTATTCTCCGTGATGGCTGCCATTTCGTGACGGATATTTCGTTTTAATTGTGCCAGGGAAGTCGTTTTGTTGCCGTAAACTTTAGATTTGACGTAATCCCACAGGAAAAAGTCCATAGGGGGTAAATCGGGAGTTCGTGGAGGCCAGTTTATGTCACCTCTCCTGGAGATCAATTTGCCAGGAAAAATTTCATGGACTCGTGGTAGAGACCTGTTGGACGTGTGTGAAGTTGCTAAATAATGCGGAACAATGATGATCTATGCACGTTTAAAGCAACAGCACGCTTCCGAATCGAAAGGTACGGGTTGTTACGAACAGACTGAATAACACTACGTCTACGTCTACATTTTCGAACGTTCTCAAAGACCTTGGACGCCCGGATTTGGATTTTTCGAGCGTTGAACCGGTTTCTTCAAACTTCTCGATCCATTTTCCAATGGGTCGAGGGCTTGTCGCATCATTTAAATGACGAACATGTCGAATACTGCAGAATTTTATACGCGCTATTGTCGCTGAATTACCGTTTTTGTAAAACTCACGTACGCACAACGCACGGTCTGCTCCCGCGAAACGCTCCATAGCGACTAAATTCCCAAAAACTAGGCTGCGGATTGCCATACCCCCCGCGCCCCTCAGAATAGTTGCGTTCATGCAATCAGCAAATCAAATGTGAACTTTCTTTTGAGACACCCAGTATATTCGAGGTGTGTAGAATAGAGCGATGCAAGTATCATTTGTAAGTATAAATAAAATTAATGCCTTCCAATGCTTTTGTGCTAGGCTCTACATTGAAGAAATCTTACTTTTTGGCGTACTAATTCTTTTAGAGATATTTCTGTGTACTTTTCCTACACATAGGCGGAATATGGCCTTGGCCTCTCCCCAGAAGTTAGCTTAGCAACAAAGCAACGCTATAAGGGCGAAACTAAAGCAATACTCACATTGGAAAATTGGAAAATTCGTGATATGAACTCAAGACCATAACGCAAGATTTATTGTTATCAGCAGCAAAAAAAAAAAAACAAGACAAAAGAAAAGAAATCATTTAGCATTAACCTCGTATGCACAATAAATTGTAATCAATGCAATGCGCCCCCGACTTGCGATGTGTCCATTTATTTTGCATATACATTTTAATGCTTTTCGGGCTGGCAGCGCAGAAGTGCAATGCAACATCCGAAGGATGAAAAGGTGGTTTGAAGTCGATGTGAAGGATAATAAGGAGGCAGATGCTGTCCATTTCAATTACCCAAGCGACGTCGGCGATGTCAGCGACAGCCACAGCGACAGCGACAGCGACAACGTTGGCGATGGCGTATGCACTCCTTGCGCTTCCGCTTCCGCATCCTTTATCCTTGCTGGCATGTTGTTTTCATTTCACTTATTTTATTTTTTTTTAATTTTAATTGTAATTTTTTTTTTTTTTTTGCCGAGTGGTGCTTGAATTTTGAATTTTAGCGCTCGCTCTGCTGTTGTTCTCAGCTTGTAAATTTTTGATGATTAAAAAGCACAAAATGAAATTCAAGCAGCGCGAAATGAAAGTAGAGATTCGAGGTAGTAGTATCATACATACACGTAATATATGGAATTTGTTTGGGCGAGCTGGATGTTGCTCAAAACCTCCACAAGGGTGGTTTGCCGAGTGCGTTTAGAAAGCAACTGGACAGCGGTTTCAGTCACCGCTGCTTACGTTGTCGTCCTCGTCTTCGTCCTCGTCCTCGTCGTTGCCCATTGTCGACTTGGCTTGGGTTGAAGTGCACTTCAATTGCATTAATTAAAAATTTCAACAATGTTCATGTTTGATGTTTTGCATCACGACAGCCAACAAGCCAGCCAGCTAGCCAGCCAGCTAGCCAGTCATACAGTCAGTTATTTAGACTGCCTGTCCATTCATCTAACTAACCACCTTACTCATCTCTATATATATGCAAGAAGTTGATGGACAGCCAAAGTTGCAACGACAACCACTCATATTTAGATTAGTTCCAACTTCTGAATTGTGAATGAAACAACCACCAAATTTTAAATTGTGTTTTACCTGTCTGCAGAGTTGTGTAGAGAAAACCAAATGCATTACAGCATAACAAAAAACGAAAAGTTGTATGGGTACTATACTTTTATTGCATTAAACAAGGTTTGGGCCGAACACTTACTATTTTAGCTTTCTCTATATAAAATACTTGTATTTAGCTCCAAAAATCTTTTGTTATCAAACTTTTTTTTCTTAACGTGAAGTGAAATTAAAACGGAATATCGTTTTAAAAGTAACCATTTTAACGAAGTCGATTCCGATCAAATTATTCGGATCGAAATCTACAAAAGGTCGAAAAGAAAGTTGTTGTAAGGGATCCGTATTAATGACTCTTCCATTAGAGTAAGGAGTGCTCCGCTCAGGAGTGAAACTTCTTTAGAATCGTTGTCATTACAAAATGCGATGTATTTGATGTTACGGAAACTGAATTCGATGAATACGATGGCGTTTGTTGCGCCCTCTAACGGAAAAGATTAGGCTGTTAGGGAATGCTAATATATGGCGTTAGTTAACACACAATGTTGCCATTGGCCGGTAGAAGGCGCAACCAACACCATTGTATTAATGATGGTGGCAATGCGCCACATAGATGGAGCCAATGTTTTAAAATATGCTTGCTGCATTCTATAAGTGTCAATAGATGGCGCTGCCTTGTGTCAAAAATTGCATGGTGTCTACACTAAGTTCGATAAGGTTTGTAAAAATACTGATAATCAAATCGATCGAAGTTCTTTGGCATGGTTAATCGAAAAAAGTCAAAATTTCCATTGTATCGAGTAGGACGATAGATGGCGTCCATGGGCCAAACCTCATAGGTTTGTGAAATGTATTTTTCTTGTAGGCTACTTTTCTGAAGTTTCACTTCTGCCGTGTGTGAATTGCACACACACACTTTTTATTGTTTTTTTTTTTTTTTTTGTATTGCTGTACGAGTATCTTTATTTTGGCATTAGTCACAATTAGATTGGTTTTTCTATCATGGAATTTAGCTAATATAGTGGACGAACATTGTAAATGAATTTCAAAAATTCATACTGCGAAAACGAATATAATCATGTGATTCTAGCAATAAATAGCTACTTGCCGTTCATTTTGGTCGCTGAATCAAGTAAATTTTGATGAAGATCTTAATACAAAAGGTAAAGGACTAATCTGTAAGGTACTTGACTTGAGCAACAAGGATAAATGGCTCGGCAGCTGGCTATATGCTCTACTACTCTGTATTGGAGCGCCTTGGTGCAAAACTCAACGCTTGTTGCGTAAAATGTTGAAAGGCTTTCTAAGACTTCGCTATCATTTCCTGCCGGATGATATTGAGAAGCATAGCTTTCGTTGCGCAGAGCAACATAACAATTGGGCGTCATATCATTGATGGATACGTTCTTGTCCAGATCGAGCACATATTTACCCTCGGGGTTCAACTTGACAAGCACCTTCTTTTTGTCCATGGGCCGTATCACCTCGCCGACATAGCTGCCCTGTTCCTGCAACAGTTGCAGCTTGTCGCGCAGTTTTTTTTGTATTGGTCAACTAATTATCGTTCACATGTGCTCGCAATAAGAGCTGCTGACATTCAGATGTAATCACAATAACACGACATATAAGCCGATAACGACAAATTCAGAGGTGTGATGAGTATCGGTTTCGAGATCATTTTTATTTTTTGTGTTCTCAGTCACAATTTTGATAGTATTTTGGAATCGGAATCAATTCGACAACAATTTATATCACATTTTTTTCGGTACAACATACAGGGTCTGTCGCAAAAGAAACAGGTCTTTTTAAAAATAGCTGTTTCTGGTAGCGCCACCTATTGGTAGTTACATGCGTTCGAAAGGTACATCTTTCACTGACATCTTGTAAACATTTTATGTCAATCGGACCACTACAAGCGAAGTTATCGCTGGGTTAAATACACTGTTTTTAGAATTTCAACCCCTACTTGCTCGAAAACGTTACGTAATGGAAAGTTTTTGAACCCAGATTCGTGTTCAGCACTAAAAATCCATACAGTAACAATTTGCATCCAAAAAATTGGAATTTACAGGGCAGTGTAATTCTTCACAAAGATTTAAACTTCCTTACAAAGTTCAAAAAAGAAGCAAATTAAACAGAATACTCTTGCCGATTCCCTTGGAATTTTACCAGAACATCATTCAAATGGTGGAAGAGAACAAAAACATGTTAAACTTTATTTCTACGTCTGACAAAACCTATTTTGATTTAAAAGAAGCAAAATTGTCTAATATAGAGTCACTTTAACATGAATATACTCCATGAGAAGTATCTTTATTCAGCTCAAGTCTTAGTAAGGTTTGCAGTTTCATCACGCTGCATTGTCGGGCCGTCGGACCATTTAAAATCAGTATTTTTTTTTTTTAAATCATTATAAAATAATGTAATGATGTAATAAAAACTATAATTTAAGCCCACCTGGAAAAAAGCCGACTCCATAACTGCCCATTTCTCATGGATACATTCATTAGAAGTTGAAACCTCTCTTCAAAAAAGGATCATTGAAATCGGTGCTAATGTATTATCGCTGAAATAAAAGATTCCGACAAAATTACTACTATTAGTGTTCGTCCTGTCCTGTGATTGAAATTCAACCATTTGAGCGACAATACAAAACAGTTCAATATCATTTGATAATGCTGAGAGCGTTAAGTATGACCAACATGTTGGGCTTAACTTAAGTTTGGCCCATATAAGCACTTCGTGAATGCGCTCGACAACAGGTTCAAAGAAATATTGATTACTCTTCTTTTAAAATTTGGCCAACAACCAAAAAATATTTCTTAAAATTTGGTTTATTATAAGTTTCTCATCAACAAATAAGACAAATAAGCTACTCTGAAAAAAAAAAACAGACGGTGGCATAGATTTGGATTAGATTTAGTATATACAAGTACGTAAAGGTATCCGTTAAAAATAATATTGAATATACCCCCCTCCCCCTTCAAAACAAGTATTGGAGAAAAAATGTACACTATCGAACGCGACTGGACTAAATTTGGTACATACCGACCGCTGAGAGAGCTGAGAGAGCTGAGAGACAGAGAGAGCTCAGGTCTTTGTCATTGGCCGAGGACGTTACCTGATATTTACCTACCTTAAACGCAATACTTTACAAAAAACAAATCTAGATTTATAACTTTGTGAGCGTTTATAAAAAAATTGCAAAACACATGCATGAACTGTCGTCCACAGTGATAAATCTAGAAAACTTAATAACTTGAAAAACGTTGTTAATGGTGCAAACCGTTTATTTCAAATAATTTTACTCTTACAAATTTTGGTTTTTGGTTTCGTGTACAATCTTCTGTGCAAAGTTTCTTAATGCTCTAGATTATAATTGTATAATCATATCTACTTTTTAAGTCGCTGCCAAAATATACGGCCGTATATCCTCAACGTCAAGCAGTCGCTCTGGTGCAACATTTGCTCCGCACATAGGACACTCACTTGTTTCGGATAGAATTCTGAAGGAAGAATTTTAATATCATCTCTCTTTCGAAATTTGTAAGAAATAACCGTTGCAATTACTTACTTCTCCATTTCAGCGCGAAAACATAGAAAATCACATTCCGGACACGAGGTCATTAGTTGTTTTATAATGTGTTGACCCGTTGCAATACAAATGGGCAATGTCGTCTTACAACTGTAGCAAGTGACCTCCATATTTGGAAAATTTGTATCGCAAATGGGACATTCCATGGTCTCATCTTCGATTTCATCGCGAAAGTTCTTAATACCTTTTGGTGCCTTACGCACAATCGATTCCACCTTTTTTACATAACGACCGTCCAATTGTGCGCGATATTCCGGACGCATTAGCATGGATGCATAATTGAATGCGGATTTCTTTAGTCCGGCCCGATGACATTCAATTACAGTCGATGTCAGAATGGGTATAATATCTGTAAAGTTAGTTAGATACTAGTTTTGTGCTTGAATTTTAGTATGTATTAGAAAAAACCACTTACGTTCTGGGAATTGCGATATATTCGCTGCTACTTGTACCAATAGCTTTGCAGCCAGCATATGATTGCCCAGCTTGACATGAGTGCGCACCAGCGTATAACGATGCAACAGTATTAGATTGTGTCGCATTTCCGCAGTCACGGAGAGATTGTTACGCCGCAGCTCCTGATACATGGAGTAGAGTAAATCTCGCGCTGATTTATAATTTCCAGCCAATTGTTCTTGATTAGCAATAATGACAGCCGTTTTAGCCGCATCCTTATAATGCTTACGCGCCATATACAAACGAAAAAGATAACGTGGATCCTTCGGAGCACCATCGATTTCACCGAGCAAAAATTCTATCAATTGCGTTGCCAGCTGCTCATTATTCGAGGTAGCTACACAATCGATGGCCAGTGACAGTGCTTGGGCTTCTTCAGTACTAAAGGCAGAAGCTTTAATCAAATATCGTAAGGATTTTGTAAATTCGCGTGCCAGAAAATAGTATTTGCCCGCCAGTAACGTATACTTTTCGCTTTCGAAGTAGTGCGCCAATGCTAGATAATCGCTTGATTTAGCATTTTCATGGCGTTCCAATAGCTCACCATGCTGTTTTAGTTTATTGTGCCGTTTGGCAAGCGCAAATGCTTCCTCCACGCAACCGCATATTACAAGAAACTGGAGTGCCTGCTCAATGTCACCGATTTTTTGATAGAAATTTGCCAGCATTTTTGCTGCTTCCATGGAATGTGATTCTAGCACTATTTCCGAGGCAGCATGAGGATCACATAGGTGATCCAAATAGATGCGAACGCATGCATCCAAATCGCCGGCAATACGATAACTGTTAATTGCCTCTTGAAATTGTCCGTCGGACTCCTTGGCCTTAGCATAAGCTGCATGCAGTTTGGTGCTTTTAACATTTGATAATATCAAATTGGCCTTGTGCCACATTTTTAATGCTATATAGTGACCGCATGCATCGTCGTAGTAGCCACCTGTAAACAAACGAATTTTTTTTTTGCATATGTATCAGTAGAGTAAAGTTTTCGAAGGACGGTGCCCTGTAATCAGAAGCTGAATCTAAAGAATCCTTTGTTTTGCTAAGCATTGAACGTCACAATTCCCGAATAAGTTTTCCATGCAGTTTTGCTATAAATAAATGCAAATACACTCCACGCCACTTGAATCAGTCTGTTTTCTAACGCTCACTGCTCCCAAACTTAGTTTTTGTATAATTAAAGTTAATTTAATTGTTGTAATTTGATCAGAAGGAAGATTTATTGCTACACAGCTTTAAGTAATATGAAAAAATTAGTCTAGCATGCTTGATTTGGGAGAAGTGGCCGAAAGAAAACAGACTTAAGGTCTTGTCCTATTCAAGTGGCAACTAGCTGGTCACTGAAGATAGAGTGTAGCATCTTTCAAAACACCGAACAGTAGTCTGCTCTGTCGTTGCATAAATATAGTATTATTTTTTATCTAACTGCCCCTAAGGAGTGTTTTTGTTTTTTTTAATTGTATGTATACACCCGACAGTACGCAACTTCACCAGTTCCGCATTACTGAGGACTGATGATTTCAAAAGACCTCGGTAAAGCGGCAAAAATCAGTTTAAAAATAAAAAAGCAAACGAATTATTTTTGTGTTTGCGACAAAAGTAAATGAGAAAAGCAATTGCTTATTAAATTCGCCAGTTGAACTCATTTAAAGAATATGCAGGTCTAACTAGTGCTGGTTACGAAGGGACTGGTAATTCGTTATTCTTGGACTGGTTCCGTGTAATGTGCGTATTCATCTTGATTGCGGAAATGCAATTATATTTACATATAGCATGAGCCGTTTAGGCTACAGTAATACTTAACCCCCCCCCCCCCACTCGTATCATATGTCATTTCGGCAATCTAGATGAAGCTTACATTATCTCAAATATCAAAATCCATTAAGCCGTTTAGGCTACAGAGCATGCCAAAGAATATGCAGGCATATATTTTTATATTTATTGAATTTACGTAGAAGCCTATCTTCTATCAGGCATCCCCCGATTGAAGTATTTAAATCAATAAATAATGATCTCAAAGCACACAAAATACATACCGCGTTCATAGAGTCCAGCAGCCTCTGTCAAGTGACCCACAGTAGCGAGCAACTCAGCACAATCGAACAGCAGCTGTTTGTCCTGTAGCTCAACGGCATATTGTATCTATAGTTGGTTTAGTAATTGGATTGGTTAAAATATTATTTGAGTATTGATTTATATCACAAATGTTGGCAACTTACACCACGACGAAAATCACCAGCACGTATTGAGGTACGTGCTATGCCCATTTTACACTGCCGCACATGATCTTCCAGATCAGGCACGGAGTTCACAAGTATTTGCTGATCTTCTTCATTAATAAGATCTTCTTTAAAGGCCTTCTCATAGTGATATAGCGCATCAGCATAGTTACCACTGTAATTTTCATAAAAAAAAAAACTTTTTAACTATTATTGAGTCTTTTGAGAAAAAAAAACCTTCCATCTTACGTAAACTCCAGTTGCTGAGCGTACTCGCGTGCAATATACGGCACTTGTTCCGGCTCATATTTATGTGCCAGCAGTAATGCTTGCTCCCATTGTAGCAGATTTTGGCATATTTCCAATGCTTCTTTGGTGTAAGCTCCTTTTAGAAAGTTTTCCTTGGCCTCATCATATTTTTCGAGCAATGTGCAACAGAAACCGGTTAACATGAAAACATCCTCGATGTAGCGTATATTCTCCAGTGCCATGACCATTGCGGCATCACCTATCTGTCGATATGCACGAATCGCTTTAAAAAATAATTATGTGGTAGCTAAAGTTAGTTCTAGGAGCTAAGCAGATTTTTCAAATTAATTCTGGAGGAACTTAAATTTCTGCAGTCTCAGACATGTGTAATGAAATAAAGTTGTACGGCTTAATAAATTGTTGCTCTACGGACTAATCAAATACTTTCACAGTGTATCTATATCTATCTTAAACACGTATTCACTTGATTTTTCTTTGTTGGCAAGAATTTGAAGAGGAGCACGGACGAATGTAGTTTTCTTTCTAATGTATTGCGTCGAAGGTCGGTAAGAACCAGGTAATGCCTTCGGCCAATCACAAATACACTCTCACTCATAAAGCTCTCTCTCCCTCCCTCTCTCGCAGCGCTCTCAATTTTGTAAATTGTTTTTTGTTTCTAACGGTTCCTTTGGATTCAGTTGGAAGAATAGAGAAAAAAATACTGTCTATCTCTGTCGTGCTAATCTAAAAGGCGATTCACATTGTAGAGCATGTCGATCGAGCAGCACGACGTATCGCTCGAAATTGTTGTGGGCGCACTTGTTTGCCGAGCATTAGTTGAGTGTGTTTTTAATAGGCTTTTTGTTGGTAAAATTGACTGCTACGCTCACAGTATACAACCGATTTTGAAAAAAAAAAAAAATATACCGTTTGGAGCGTATAGACATTTGAAGATTTTAGCACAATCTATATTTTATTAAAAATCGGTTGAATATATTGCGCGTAAAAGGCGTAAACAATCGTCACTCACACAACAAATCACACACACATAGGCTTTACATGAAATACAAACGCCCACACACAAATATTAAACGATAGCATACGAGCAGCCAGGTACAAGTTGTTAATACTCTACAAGTGCGAAAGTGATAGGAGATTACGTATTATACTTTACTTGTATCTCTGTTTGTAGTTGTTGTTGTGATTGATGCATGGTGAAAATGCAATAACAAACGCATTAACGTGGTAATATACAAAATTATACATAGTAGGTAGAATTGATTCTTAGACTTATTTAAAATAATATATCTATAAGGCATTATTTACATGTACATCAGGGAACTACAATCGGTGACTTTTTTGAGACTCAGACTATAGTCACACAAAATATGTTCGGAGTAGTACCGCCACTGTCCGATGCGATCATGGTGTTATTAAATAAGTTAAAGTCATTTTATTGTTTTAGTCGCATATACACGTGTTTCCAACTTAGGTACAAGCTCTCTTCAGTATGCTGGCCAATTCTAGCGCCAATGGCCAGCAGAATCTCTGCTTAGAAATTTACCGGTTTGGGGTGTTTTAATAGTTTTTATGCTTAATTAATTAGACACACAAGCAAAGACGAAAATGTTCATAATAAGGAGTGCTCATGACTGTTGATGTTATGTGACTGAAGTGGCGGTACACCGCTGCACATTCTTGATGTAAATCGTTTTTAAACTCAAATGTGTGCAACTTAAACTAAGTACCATAACTTCATTTACCAATATCAGGCTCCAAATCGGCTATTGCCTGCTCGCCCAGCTCCAGCCAGTCACTCTTAAGATTAATTTGTTCGCATAGCTTATATGCTTCAGCATATTTTTTTAGACTCAACACTGTCTTTAGACTATTGTTTAGGCTTACACCGGGTGTCACCATGTGTGTACTTAGCGTTTGTGTGGCATACCGACCACCGTCGATATGTAAAACCATTTCGCCGGCACACAACATTAGCGGCAACTGAGCCGTGCTCAATTTTGTTTCGCCAACTTTTAGAGTATGTTTGCCATGCACCGAAAAACGTACAAAGACATGTGTATAGACACACTTTGCATCATAGCTAATGAAAACATGTTGCTGTGTCAAATCCCACAGGCATCCAACACATTTCTTCGGAAAATCAGCAATGAGCAATGCCTCCTCTAGCGCTGGTAGAAATATATATCCCTCGCCATGCTCATCGGTAAATATGGTTTTTGTGCCTTCTATATCGGTGTGTAGTGTTTTGATGCCCATACTGTGTCGATATATAGCACAGGTATCCCACTTTTCTAGTGAATAGTAAACTAAATGTCCAATCTGAAAAAAAAAACAAAGAAAAATAAACAAAAAATTTGTTTGAATTTAAGTGCTGAATGTTCAAAGTAGCTCAAAAATATGCAAAAGTTTGTAAACATCTCAAAAAAATACAATATTTACTTATATTCAAATGCTCAATGTATATTTAAAATGCAAAAATATGAAACTAGGGATGCGCCGATAAAAGTATCTATTCGATAAATATTGAAAATATTAATGCTCCAATTCGATATCTAAAAGTACTTAGCTGTAAAATGTGAATACTGCACTATGACATGAATTATAACATGAAAAGAAGCCAATCCTAACTTAGGATGAATAGAATAGTTGTAGTAGGATACTGGAGGCCTCCTAACAATACGTCTGTAGAAGCTGTGATAACTGCGAGGAATCCGGAACCGTCCATTACCTTTTATGTCACTGCCCCGGACTATTCAAGAGTAGATTTAAGCATAAATCTTCAATTAAATATCTGAAACTTTTAAGCTAGCTGTAAAAAAATTTAGTGAAGTATGTAAAATCTTCCTAATGCTTGTAAAAGGATCTGGTATCACAACGAGCCGTGTGCGGCAGAAGTGCTGGGTGGACGTTTGTAACTTATCCAACCATTCTAACCTAACCTTACCTAAGCCTGCAACATATTTTCGTAGACCCCATAATGTATATACGAGAATATTCTTGATCAGCTCGACGAGACAAGTCGATCTAGCCATGTCCGTCTGTCTGTATGTCTGTCTGTATGTCTGTCTGTCTGTCTGTCTGTTGTTGCGCATTTTTTGGGGGCCAATTTTTATGCTATCCAGTTTAAATTTAACGCTTACACTTCTTTTTATTACAGTTTAATAGAGTATCAAGATTGGCCCGCCACACCCACTTTTTGGCGTGGCCCCCATACAAACCCACCGTGCATTTTTGTGTGTTTTATGAAAATATTCTTCATTTAAATAAATATTAACTTGAAATTTAATTTGGTGAATTTTAGTGGACATCGCTTCATACAAACCTACTAGTGGGCGAGTACCGCCCACTTTTTGGGTTAGCCCCTATTTAAACCCCCACTTTTAGGTTTTACAATACCAATTAAAATTTCGTGTGAATGGTATTAGAGTTTTTTCTTGTTTTTTTATGAAATTGTTGTTGGTTGTGTAACATTTTTCTTGCACTTTTGCACTGTTGCAAGACTTTGTGAATACATTTTTTGACTTTCATATATAGAATACGTCAAACGTACGTTCAAATACGAAAATAATATGTATTTTGATAAAATCCTAGTTCTATTAATAATAATATTCAAAAATATGTATACATACATCCGTAGCGAATATAAGGAATTCCTGTGTCAATCCAAAACACGTTATCACCGTATCGCTTAAAGTGGGCAAAGCGCTGGGAAAGCATAGCTGTAGTTTATCCTTGACATTTGGACTATCTGTGACAATGGCTTGAACTAAAAGCTGCGGCGGACAGAGCGCAGCACAATAGTCAGCATTGAGCTTAAACTCTTTGATCTCACGCGGAAAATCACGTTCACTCAGCGGTTGCGGTTGATCACCTAAACTCTTGCCCAGATCATAAAACCAGACATGCTTCTCCTCTCCGGCAGCAAAGTGATACGGTCCAATCGCAATGAACGTTGGCTCCGCTTCGAGTGTTTGGTGAAAGGGTATTGGCTTGGACTATATACATATCATATAGGAATTGGAAAGTCAACAATCGTCAAGTAATTATTCATTTTCTTAGCTGTCAAACTCACCTTTTCTGGTGAATAAACATAAATGGCGACTTCCGCCAAACTACATAGCATTGCGACTCTAGGCGCAGAAACCGAATACAGGTTGCGTAGCTTAGTGACATAGGTATAAATCGTACCGGCCTTGGTGGTGACCGCTAAAAGTTGACCATCGGTTGACCAGTCTATCATTTGAACGCCGGAATGATCAGGAACTGTTATAATACGTTCCGTTTCTTGCAGATTGGTAATAGAATGTATTTTAATGCTGTAAATAGTAAGTATATGAATATAAAATAGTTAGCATAGAATATAGGTATACATAAAATTGTTATTGCATAATGAAATCAGTTGCAGTAGTACAAGTACATCTGTGGAAAATGCTGCAGACTGCTTTGCAAATGGAAATGCTGGCTGGTTTACGTGGTCTATTAACTTCAGGCTTTTAACTAATTACCTTCTGTATAGGTCCTGCACATCCGTTATTGTGTACGCCAAGTGCGTGACTATCATTCTGAATGATTTGAATGATAAAGTCTATCAAAAAATAATACCAATATTTCGCCCTGAAGTTGCAGTCACTAAAATTCGTACGTATGCAATGAAATGCAGATTTCTGAAGGAACTTTCTCAGAATAAATGTTTTAAAATCAATCAATAATTACAATGTTATCCTATTTACTTAAAATTTTCAACTTGTTGAATAATAAAAATGAAGATATATATATATATATATATATATATATATATATATATATTTATTTTAAAAATAGCTATTTCTGGTAGCGCCACCCATTGGAAGCTACATGCGTTGGAAAGGTACATCCTTCACTGACATCTTGTAAAAGTGACAGTATCTTTTGGGCATCGGTCGAAAAATGAATCTCGAAGAAAGAGCAAATATTAAGTTCTGTTTTAAACTTGGTAAAACATTCATCGAAACGCTCCAAATGATGAAACAAGTTTATGGTGACATTTGTCTATCCCGTAGCAATGTTCACGAGTGGTTTAAATTTTTTCAAGAAGGTCTTGAAGATTTCTGTGACAATGAAAAGTCGGGCCGGGCAAAATTAGTGGTGATCGAAAAGAACATTGAAAAAGTGCGTGAATTCATACAAAAAATGAGATGAAATCTAAGTTGCGTTATATGAAAATGGAATTAAATATTCCCAAAGATTCGATTCATCGCATTTTGACGGAGAAATTGGGTCTACAAGGTCTGCCGCTAAAGAAACAGGACTTTTTAAAAATAGGTTTTTAATAGCGTTAAATTTAAACTGGATAGCATAAAAATTGGTCCCCAAAAAATGAGCAACAACAGACAGACATACAGACAGACAGACAGACAGACAGACGGACATGGCTAGATCGACTTGTCTCGTTTCTGATGGCGCCACCTATTGGTAGGTACATACATTGGAATGGTACACCCTTCACCGTACTCGCCTGATTTGGCTCCGTGTGACTTTTATCCATTTGGAAAACTTTATTTGCCGATGGACAAACAAAGAAGCCATCCAAAAGGCGTCGACCGGCATTCTTAAGGACATACCTAACGCTGTATCGAAGCACAAGGAAACTATTTTCAATAAAAAAAAATCTATTTTGCAAAATATTACATTTTTATTGTTTTTTTCGAACAGTCCTGTTTCCTTTCCGACACACCTGGTATTTAATAGTTTGGGTTTTCTGTGTTCAAAAATGTATTTATTTCAGAACAAAATGAATCAAAATATTAATCAAAGTATTTTCTCTCAGGCAATTTTCGAATTCCATCTCGAAAAAACTGTCTTGTTTTTAGAGGAGTTCCAAGTTAGATGCCAATTTTCGATTTCTGTGAAGGAAATTAATGAACCCACAGTAATCCACAGGGAACACACAGTAATCAGAAAAAGCAATGTCCGGAGCATACGGCAGGTGCCGCAAAATATTCCATTTCAGCGTTTCCAAATATGTTTCATGACGTTTGACACATAAGGACGAGCTTTGTCATGCAAAGGAATAACTTCGTCATGTTATTGTTCGTATTCCGATCGTTTTGAAGCCCATATCCATCGCCCGGAATAAAATCGCCAGACTGTAGCAGCTCATAGTGCATCACATCCTCTTGATTCCATCTGATACGCAACATGAACATGGAATCATGAATATTCGTCTTTGGTGTTGATGTTCGATGGCAACGATTGACCGAGCATAGCGCGTAGTACTTTTTATTCTTGCAGTTATCATAGAATATCCATTTCTCATCCCCACTCACAATTCGATGTAAAAAACGCTTTCTTAGTTCCCTTTGAATCAGCTACTCACCTTCAGTTCATAAGACATCCAATTGCCTTGCCTTTTAAAACAATCTCATGGATTTCAATCATCCAGATACTTCATTTGACTCGAATGTTTACCGAGTAATGTCTCCGATTCTTTGAATTTTTTAGGCTGTCCCGAGCGATGCTTGTCTTCAACGCTGAAGTCACTATTCTTGAAACGGCGCAATCATTCCCTACATGATTTATCAGTTGGAGCATTGTCATCATAACTTTCCACAAGCATTCTGTAACAAGTTTGGATACTTCAACCTTCTTTTCGCTCTTCAGATAATGTGTATTAAGTGAACATGCCAACCCCATTGTTAGGGGTAACGCCCATATAAACACGCCACCCATTTTAGACTTTTTGTGAGAACATTTTTTGTTAATTTTTTTTTTTTTTAATAAAGTAGATGAGATCCGAGATGAGAGACTTTCTGTATGACAAAACTTTTTAATTGCAGTCAATATCGACTTGAAATTTAAAATGGTGGCTTCTAATAGATGAATACTTCACGGCTATATCAATTGGGTTTGATTCATCTATTTTTGTAGTAGCCCCCATAAACTAATTAAGTAGATAGTGTATAGTTTTATATGTTTATACTTACGTGTCATCTCCACACGACGCCACAATATCCAAAGCAGGACAATAGGCTAAACCAGTCAGCGAATCTTTATGATTTTTCACTTGCCACAGTTCCTGGCCGACATCTTTGGGATGCGTAGATATTGCCACAACATGTCCGTTGGAAAATCCCAACAGTATGTAGCCCTCACCGAACCATTTATGCTGCAGTAATGAACCGTAACGACTTTGGAAACCCAACTCCGTCGGATTATCCGGTTCGGGCAAGTAGTACAGAAACAGAGTACGCTTACCAATAATCATGCTGATGGCATTATCACCAGCAATTCTATCGTCGTTGGCCATTTCAGCGAAATACATATCTGAGGGTACATCCCGCAGCTGTACTGCACGCACTGAGTCGCCCTCCTCATTGCTCAATGAAAAACTCTTGTCATCGGAGCCAAGTGCCAATAAATTCTGTGCGGACCAGGCACCGCATGTAATACGTTTTGAATGTTTACCCAAAATCGGCGTACGCTTGCCACTGCGATGATTATAGATAGCCAGATTGCCACGTGCCGTGCCTACGGCGAGTAGCTGTTCCTGTTTCGACCACAAGATGCATGTAAGTGGATCACGCAGTCCCGACTCGACTGTCATTTTCTCTTGTGTACTCGAATCCCACAGTGTAATATTTGGTGATGTGGCAGTAATAATGCCCAACAGCTCGCCTTCGTTGTCCCAGGCAAAACCGGAGCATAGCCTTATGTCATATATATATATATATATATACAGAAGAAAAACTTATGTGTAATTCTATTTTTAACGTTTAGCGTTTGCTTACCCAGAGAGTATAGTACGTTCCACCAGCTGGCCATGTCGGTTATTGTATAAAGCAACTGAACCATCAGATCCGGTTGTCGCTAAGAGAGAACCATTTGCTCCTTTCTGCCATATGAAATAAACATCACCATTGCCATGAGGTTCGTCGTATTTATAAAGGATCTTCTCAAACGACATTTTTAGCACACTGTTATTAATTAAGCCCTTTGCTTATGCCACAAATTATTTTTTAAATTGTTTTTTAATTAAACACTTTTTTAATATTAATTTCATATTATTTCAAATGAACCGATGAACATTTTCTACGCGTCTTGTTTCATTTATATACAACTTTTTTGTTGTGTATTATTTGTTCGTTGCTATAGAAACAAGTTGGCTAACCATCTATAGTGTCACTGATGGAAGAACCAGCTGTGCAAACAGTTCAGTACAGATGCGATTAATTCGCGTTAGTGTTAGAAAAAGCAACGAAGCGAATTCATTATCGTATAAAATGACTATATTTAAGCTTCTGATACCTTTTAACTTCGAATGTTTCGCGGAAAAACTATTGAATCGACTTGCTCAACAAGGTTTCATTCAATAGCGAATGAATGTGACCTAATTGTCAAGCTCAGATTCATGCTTTTGCCTACCAGATCAACAAAACATTGGAAAACAGTAACTTTTTTTGCCTGCTACAATAGTTTGGAGGTGTCCAACATTTTTCCAATTTCCATTTTTGTTCAAAGCAATTAAATGGTATTTTGGAAAATGCAGACACATCACTTATGTCCCGTTTCACTTTTGCAGATGAGATGAGATTTGATGACTGGAGTAAGTAGTCATACCGCATTTCAACCTAATATTGACTTTAATAAAGAAGTTTTTCTTACAAAAACACAAAAACACAAAAGTGTGCTGTGGGTTTGTATGGGCTACCCCAGACAGTGGGTCCCACCCATTATTCTATATGTCAAGTATCCTAAATCCACTAAAACTCACCATATCAATTATTAAGTTGATATTGATTACAATAAAAAAAATTTTCTTACAAAAAGTGAAAAGTGGGCGGCGGGTATGTATACCCCAAGAACTGGGCGTGGCGGGTAAATCTTGGTACTCATTTTTGCTTTTTCCTAAGATAAATATTTACTTATGCATTATGGTCAAAGGAAAACAAACAATAGCTGATACCATATATGGTTAGAAAGTGCCAAAGATTTCACACAACTATTCGAAGTGTCAAAAGTTACTCTCGCAGTTCCAACTACGCAACTAAGCGAAGAGCGTCTGTTTTCAAGTGTCAATTTTATTATGGATGCGCCTAGATATCGGCTGGACACAAAAACATTTCATACAAAACATGTCTTCCCGGCACTATATCTCGGAAACTATCACTCCTACAACTTGTGATCTTAATACCTTTCGGCTTACAAATTAAATTGAATTTACTTTAACTTTGTATATGGCTTTATTTTCCGTATCTCTGCTAGTTTCGAAGATACAGTGCAAAATGTTAAAAATTTCCAGTTTTTGGCAAAAAAAAAAAAAAAAACTTTCAAATTAAAATTTTGCTTGGAGACATTCACTAACCTATCAAAATAGTTATCATCACTGAATTCAGTGTACTCAAATTAAGTAAAATAGACCTATCTCATGAACTCCTACAAAAAAAAAAAAAAAAAAAAAAAATTTAAGAAACTGCAACACTGTAATTATTCTCTTTTTTTCAAGAATTTTAATATTGACCGGTACCAGGCATACCATACCGGTATGCCTAAACTTTAATCCAAGAACCGTGCCGAAACTGAATACCGAATTCATTTGGAACCGGTACAGAACATTATACTGAAACACTCGTTTCGGTACGTACCCAAACCGCGAAAAAAAAAAACTGAAGTACGTTTCGCGTTTACCCTGTTCAAAAAACATTAACTGAAAATTAAATAGGAGAGTCTGAATATACAAACATATGAATATCTCTATCTTTTATAGTCTTCGAGATGCCGTTGTATAACAGACTGTCAGCTAGAAATGTCCATATCGACTCGATTTTAGTGCTGTTCAAGCATATATGAGTACAGATACACATACTTTATGGGGTCTGCTACGCTTTACATTTGCACAAACTTAATATAGGGTATGAAAATAGGGTAATGGGGTGCAGCATTTGTCATTACTCAAAAATAATATAATAGTTACCAATTAAGCTTACAATAGTGCGTATGAGAATTCTAAAGCATCGGTTGCTTTAAAATTACTGTTACAACTTATTCTACAATTTTCGATATCAAATTTTAAAGATGTATGCTGAAGTGTTTTCCATCTATAGCATACTTTTATGCGCTATAGGGTCATTCACATTGTTTGCAAACATACTTACAAGTACGCAAACAAATAGATACAGATACAGATACAGATACAGATACAGATACATTGTATACATATATTGTATGTAAATATAAAATTATCAACGTATATCTTGCAAATTATGAGCATTTTTTGTGTATGAGTGCGCATTTTCTAGCAAATATGTAAGAACATACAAACAATTATATGTATGGATGTATAATTTATTTAAATGTATGTGTAGCTGCGCGTGTGCGTGTGTCTGTGTGTGTATGTTTGTTTAAAGTAGATTACAATTGCGCTGCAATAAATGCCGGTTGCTATTATTAACATTTAGCGTTAAAACGCACTTATTTTGCCGCAAAAGCATCGAGTTACAAAAACAGACACATACAGATACAGTTACAGATACAGATGCAGATACAGATGCAGATACAGATATACGCTACAAGTATATAGACGCATACATAGATACCTATGTATATAGAGAAAGAAATACAAACATGTACAACGCCAGCACAAAAGGCTTTTAACGCCACAAATTCAATTTCCGCGCATTGTTAGTTCTGTATTTCTGTATCTGTGTATCTACGCATCAGTATCTGTATCTGTATATGTGCTACGCTCCAAAAAAGGTCTTCTACGCTCTTACTACGAATTGCACGCTCTAGCTCTCTCTGTCTCTCTCTCTCTATCTGTCTCTCTGTCTCTCTATTTCTCTCTTTATTTTGATTCCTACTGTTTTTTCTCTCTCGCAGAAAATGCTTCCTGGCTTGCTTGCTTGCTTGCTTGCCGCTTCATTGCGCAATCTGAAATCAAAACAACGCCCTATGCCAAAAACAGTAACTGTGTAAGTGCAGATTCTCTTTCTCTGCCAAAAATGTATCTGCATATCTTTGTTTCTTACTATGCTTGTATATATGCGTGTATCTGTGTACAACAAAGGCAAAATTGTTGCATTTTTAAGTAGCAGCAGCGGCAGCGGCAGCAGCATGAATGAACCAAAAGCTAGCATAAAATGGAAGGTAGTATATTCACCTTCAAAGAAGGGTCGCAAAGTGTACTAGAAGGCATTTTTGTTTTTTCGATACGTTCGTCAAGTTGCCATTGACGCGGATGAAGGGGCAGCATACTCTGTTCTTGTTCTTGTTCTTGTTCTTGTTGTTATTGTTACTGCTTTTACTGTGGCCACCACTAGTGGGTGGCAGTAAGTGTGTTGGGGTGTGTTTGTATCTATGCATAGTTGAATGTGAGTATATATATACATGCCAGTAAATGGCATACAAACGCTGCTACTTCATTCTTTCATTTGTTGGGCTCTGTATTTGTCCAAGAGAGTCAGAGTTCAATATCCTTACTTTTAAGAAACTTTGAAAACAAACTAAAAAATAAAGCCAGAAATAAAAGCAGTTGCAGTTTTTGCATGTTATGAAACCAAACGAAATTATGAAACCTATTTGAGTATGCATCGAAAGCAGGTGTTAATGCTCTATTATAATTAAAATGGCATAAAGTCGCACGAAGTAACAAGAAGGCGTGTTTAACAAAATGCATTTTAAATGTCGATTTTTCTTTTCCAATATATGTAGTATTCAAATGTATATATTCATAAGGTAAATATGCTTATTGCAAGAAGTAAGAGTCGTGTATCTTGTACAAATTCTAAAGGCAATGAACCGCATGTTCAAAGAGCGTTTCAATTCGTAGCTACATACATTCCCCGCCACTTGAATAGGACACCTATCGCCCACTGCTCCCAAACCAAACATGCTAGAGACTTAATTTTTTTTTTTGTTTTTTTTTTCAAATTAAAGTAATTTGAGCAGAATAATGATTCAATGCCAGGACCAGGTTCCGCAACTTCTTTCATTGGACCAGAGCCTTTTTGCGGACTTAGCTGGGCTAAGTCAAAATCTTTCATAGTAGATCGGTATAAACGCACTGCCTCCCGGTACTGTATACAATATCCTGGTATCCTATATGCCCTAAAACCAACGCATATCTTAATAGATCTGACCTGAGGTTGCTTTTGGGCTACCTCACCGGCCATCATTCACTGAGATATCACTTAAACAAACTAGGTCTCTCTTCCGAAACAGAGTGCCGACTTTGTTTTGAGGATGACAAAACTAGTTTACATCTGCTATGCGACTGCCCGGCTTTGGTCACGCTCCGAATTCTACAGATGAACAAACCTTTTATTACATCTGATGAGATCAGAAATACCTTGTCTAAGGACATTCTCCGTTTCATTAAAGAGTTCTCAGTTGCAAACCAAGTTACTTTCTTTTGTAAATATGTGACTATGTCAAGTCTAGCACATATCTAGATATACATGGTACATACTTTAGATAAACAGGAGAACATTTACCTTGTCTAAGGGTGAACGCCACATGTATCGCTTGCTGATCATTAATTTTCATCCGCCATTTATCAAGCCAAACGTTTATCTCATTTAGGTTCTCTTGAAGAATCACTGCTGTAGGATCACTAGTTTTCGCCATGATGTCAGTATTAACGGCAAAAGTTGCAGTATACGTATATGGAGACAGCGCTAATTCGGATGTAAATAGTGTATACAATAATAGTTCTAACACGCTACTGGCTTGTGGAACATCAGAATTTAATTCAAGTAAATCTGTAAACTCTTTTTTCATTTTGACTATAAAGAATCTATTTTTTATGTAAGAATTCAAGATGTTCTAAGCATGAAAAGGAACAAGAATTTTGAGTTTTTGTACATTAGTCCAGGAACGAAGCGGTGCAGTATTCTTTGTTTTCGAGAGTTGTTCTTGCAAAATTGTATACTCTGTTAATTTGTTCTATTGTAGAGTGGTACTGAACCCGAATTGATGAGTAGGAATAAGATTGTTCTGATCTATAATAGGGCTAAATCTGAACAATAATAGCCTTTCCAATATATAACACATCATCTAGTGGTTTTCCCGGTTTTGGTAAAGCCCCAAATAGTGGGCGTGGCGAGTCTATATTGAAACTCTATTTGACTGCAATAAAAAGAAGTCTAGGTGCCAATTTACAATGGAATAGCATAAAAATTGGTCGCCAAAAAATTCACAACAACAACCAGACGGACGGACAGACATAGCTAGATCGACTCGTCTGATTCGCTCATTCATAGTGGCATCATTAGTATATCACAAAGTATGTAACGTATTAATGGGGACATCATAGAGCCCATGAAGATACATATATATTCTTGATCAGCTCAACGAAAGCAGTCAATGTAGCCATGTCTGTCTGTCTGTCTGTCTGTCTGTTTCTGCGCTTTATGTTTTACCCAACTTTTATAATATTTCGCTGAATTCCGGTATACAGACTTATTTTGGTCCTAGGCAGCTAGAGTATCCATATTAATATGCCACTCCTACTTTTAGGGATAGCTCTCATATAAACCCCGCGTCCACGTTTGTCTTTTTGTATAGTAGCAAACTTCGTTATGTAAGTCAATATCAGCTTGAAATTTAATATGGTGGCTTTCTAAGAACGTCCACTCACATACATTAACTAATGGGCGTGTCGCGCTTACTTTTTGAGCTAGCCTCCATACAATCTCACCGCTTTCTTTTGAATTTTGATATACAAAAATTTATTGCAGCGGATATCAACTTGAAGTTTAATGTGGTGGCTTTCTAAGAACGAATGCTTCACATATATACTTATATCAATAGGCGCTTTAGGCCCCATACAAACCCACCACCAGCTTTTGGGTTATCGTATGAAAAAAAAAAAAAAAAATTGGAATGTCAACTTGAATTTGGATATGGTGGTTTCTAATGGACAGAAACTTCGCAACTATATATTAATGAGCATCCTTTACCCAATTTTAGGGGTAGCTGCCATATAGACCCATCAATTATGTTTATGTTCTTAAGATTTAGAAAATACTAATTTGCTTCTTTATAGTTTTTAAGTACACAATTTGAAACTTTGTAAAGCTTCGGTTCCACAAATGTCAACGTTTTTTCTTGTTGTTTCTTTTTGACATAGAAAATATTTACTTTCCAATCTTGTTATCTGAATTTTCTTATAACAAATATTACCACAAAAAAAAAAAAATAAATAAAAAAAAAACATCTGTTCCATTCTAAGTTACTTAATTTACATTTACAGTTAATTCATTCCACTCGCATACTTTATGAAAAATCAGCTGATTCAGCTGTACATATTGTACAATATAATCAAGTCAGTGTCAACATCCCTAAGCGCTGCGCGTGTCACACACTAGGGCGGTTTTCTGCGATTGTTCAGTGGTGCGTGTCTCTGTGGCTGTGGCTGTAGATGTGATAGTGGTGTACCTTGGACGCATGGCACGCACAATTGACATTTCTTTCTTCTGGGGGGGGGGGGGTTCCTCGCATTTCGGGTTTTATGGGAATGCGTGTGTTTCAGGTTGATTACTACGTGTCATGCCTGCATTACTTCTGTATTTCGGCAGCTTAGCCTAACTAAATGAAAATAGTTTCTGGCAGTTTTTCATTCTTTCTTTTGTCATTTTAGGCGAAAGATGTGTGCTGAATTTTGATTAGAAATACATATATGCGTCTATATCTACAGTCTTATCTAAATAGTATTTATATGCATATGTAGATTTTGCGTCGAGATGTTGCCCTGAAGGTCGTTGATTGGATCGAATCACATTGACAGTTCAATCAAATGAACTAATAGGATTTCAGTTACGTGATGAGTTGAAAAACAACTTCAGGAAAATATATTTTTTTTCTCTAAATTACTGATATATTCTATTAAAATTTGCAATACAATATTGTTTTATAAATGCTATTACCAACTACATTTACTCTAAAGTATTTTTAAAAAGTAAAATATAAGCGTTCATTGACCGGCAATAGCTCGTTTGCATCCCCTGTTTACAATACTAGTTGTGAGCTAGTTATGCTGCTTTCTACTATTAGAACATTGTCCTTTTCTCGATTCGGTCGTGCTCGTTTGTTATCCGGAGTGGTCAGCATGTGGTCACATAATTATGGCATATTTTATACTATTCAAACGTATTTTAAGCGTACAATAAGTGTGCCTATATAATACGAAAATGTTTGAGTGTCGAAGAACATGGAAGCATGCTTGCAACTCACACAATTTCTGATATTAAGTTTAAAATAAAAACAAACAAGAAAAAACGTTAACTTCGGTTGAACCGAAGCTCTAACACCATTCACACGAAACTTTAAATAGTATTGTAATACCTAAAGGTGGGGGTTTAAATAGGGGCTACCCCAAAAAGTGGGCGGTACACGCTCACTAGTAGATGTGTATGAAGCAATGTAGTAGATGTGTAAGATGCCGCCATATCGAATTTCAAGTTGATATTGACGTTTTCCATACAAATGCATAAAAGTGAACTGTGGGTTTGTATGGGGCTACCTCAAAAAGTGGGCGGGACACGCCCCTTTGTATATGTATATGAAGCGGTTGTCCATTAAAATCTACAAAATAAATTGCAAGCTAATATTGATCTAAATGAAGGATTTTTTTTATAAAAAAACACAAAATTGCATGTTAAGTTTGTATGGGGCTACCTCAAAAAAAGGGCGGGCCACGCCCAATTGTCTATGTATGTTTAGCGGCTCTCTCTTAAAAGGCACCATATAGCATCTCAACCTAATATTGACTTTAATAAAAAAGTTTTTCTTACAAAAAGTCAAAAGTGTGGACCATAGGTTTGTATGGGAGCTACCCCAAATAATGGCCGGGCCACGCCCGTTAGTCTATGTATGTTAAGCGGCTTACCATAAAAAGGCACCACATTTTATTTCAACCTAATATAGACTTTAATAAAGAAGTTTTCTTAGGTTTGTCGGTTTGTATGGGAGCTACCCCAAATAGTGGGCGTGGCAGGTCAATCTTGATTGACATTGATTATAATAAAAAAGTTTATCTTAGAAAAAAAGGCAATAGTGGTTTGTATGGGAACTACTCCATAAACTAGGCGTGACATCTCAATATGCAGTTTCAGCTAGTTAACAAAACGTTAATTTCGGTACAACCGAAGCATCAATAATCTTCACAAGTCCCTAAAATATTATTCTCAAGTATGTTTTAATGTGTGATAATTTGAAGCTTGAATTTCTCATTTATATGTTGGTTAAAGCAAACAATAAGAAATTTTTACATACAAAAACAAGGTAATATTTTCGTAAACTGTTTTTTCATACATTTATTTTACAAATCCTTAAATTACGTTCACTTCAATTTTATGGCAAAACTTAATAAACATAACTAGACAACTATCTCTCCAGTTTTGGAATTTTGTTTTGAGTCAAGTTAAATTAATTCTTCGATTCTCTTGTCAGGTCAGCAATATCGGAGGCTTTATTCAATCGCAGACAGGTTTGGTTTTCTTGATGCAGCAAGTTTAGACAATTCTTTGATTCTTTTGTCAGATCAGGTTATGTAATTACACATCCGAGGCTCTTTTATGATGCTTATTCAATCGCACTCGGGCTTGTTTTTCCTCGACAATTTTGTTTTGTTTGCTGCTACGCGCTGTTTCCCGGCCGTTGACTTTCCCGGCTTCACTGGCTTCTTAGCGCGCTTCTTTGTTGAGCCCTGCTTAGTTGATTTTTTACCGGGTTTTATTTTCTCTACGAGTTTCTTACGGCGTTTGTTTTTTCCGCCCTGTACAGTTTGCTGCAAAGAGCAGCGCGGCATTTTTGGTTTTTTTAAATTGTTTCCCGCAATGGGCTTCTTGATGGGCTTCTTGATGGGCTTGAGTTGGGTGTCAGTTTTGGCATCGTCCTTTTCCTTTGTATTTCTGGGGCCAAACCACAGTCACTGCCTCTTTTTATATCAAACAACATTCTTCCTTTGACAGTCAAAGGAGCGCGGTCCTGCACGCCACTGCAATCAACCTGCACTTCCTTATCGTTGCAAAGAGAAAAATGTATTGAAAAAAAATATATTAAGAGTATATAATACTATGAACTGGAGAGATGTCTGCTCTCAACGTGAATTGAATAATAAAAATAATATTTTCAAGTTATAGAAAAGTCATAGATTGCTTGAATGGAATTTTGTGTATCTTAAAATATATTTTCAATTTTGTAGACTACTATTTTGACAGTTTTTAAGAAGCTACAGCTATCTTTTGAAAGATATGGCAACCGACTGGGAGATACATGTCTAATAGTCTTTTTTTACATGATTAGTTTTATATATAGGGCTTTTCAATAGGTATTTCTGAACTTTGATAGCTTATTGCTCTGTCGTTTCAGTTGGCAACGCTGTCGTTCTTCGACGTTTGTGTTCTGTCATTGTTACCATTTGACCATTTTTTATATTTATTCCATTATTGGGCTCGGGAGAACAGTATCAGGCTTTTTTTTATGCTCAATTGAATGACATGGACCTGGATGACATGTGTTTCCAACAAGAATCCTAAACGTATCACAAATCGAGCGTTATATTGGAGTTATTTCAAGAAATGTACCCACAGCGCGTTATTTCCAGAAAAGGCGATTTAACGCTTTTAGACGTTTTTCTCTGGTGGTATGTTAAGTCGCTGGTTTACTTTGTTTCTGGCACTGAGTGTGGGCTTTGTGCTGCTGGGCTTCGTCACTTGCGCGGCCTATCGTCCACAGTGTTAAGAAAATATCTAAGTCGATTTAGATAATATTTAATATTTATATAATTTTGTATAAACTGTAGAAATCGGCTTTAAAAAACTCATGTATAGAGAATGCTGTTGTAATTAGAGGCGATGTGTGTGTGTGTGTGTCGGTCTTAATTGAAATTCTTAATTGCATTTCATATAATTACCGTGCGCTCAAGCATTTCACAAAAGATACATACAATAGATAGATAGTTAAATTAAAATATCTAGATAATACATATGCTTGCTCATAGTTACTTGTATATTATAGCTTCATTAGAGCTCTATTTGTTTTAGAAACTGAGCAGCAACGCAGTTGTTAAGCTGCATATGGAACAGTATGAGGTATTAGCAAAGAATTCTTTGTTAATTAGCAACTTTTTTATTTCAATATGGAGCTCAAAGCTAAGCAAATGAACCAATTATGTTTAAAATTAATCATCGGATTAAGCACCGACATGCAAACAGCAATATTAGGTTCTTTCACAGAGGAACTATTTTCAAATTTAAATACACAAATTCAAAACTTGATGAGATGATTTTGCAGAAGTGAAACATTTTAGAAAAGCTTTTGGATATTGTGACACGTGTTTTTTTTTTTTTTTTTTCAAAATTTACACATTTATTGTGCAAAAATGCTTACAAATATATTATTCAAACTATTATCCATCGCTGGCCACAACTTTTTCCCATCTTTCTGGCAATTTTCGGATACCAGCTCGAAAGAACGACTCGTCTTTTGAGGCAATCCAATCCATCGACTCATTTTTTGCATTATTCATATGAAGTGAATTTCTGCTGGGACAGGCCAGAACAAGTAGTAGTCGGAAGGAGTGATGTCTGTAGAATACGGCGGGTGGGGTAGGACTTGCCATTTCAGCGTTTCCAAGTAGGTCTTGACCGTCGTGCCTTTCTTCGTATTTCGGTCGGTTTTGCTTCAGTTCGCAGCTCAAACTCATGGGTTGACTCCGATAGAGTTCCCCCGTGATTGCTTCATTCGGTTTGAGTAGCTCGTAGTAGATCATGCTGCGCTAGTCCCACCACATACAGGAGCATAATATTAGGCTGTGCGAAGGATGTTGAAGATTGTCCATGACTTTTTGCGCTTGGGGTTGTCGTAATGTATCCACTTTTCATTGCCAGTCACAATACGATTCAAAAAACCCTTTCTTTTTTGGCGTTCGATGAGCTGTTCACAAGCGAAAAATCACATTTTGACGTCGCGCGGCTTCAACTCGTATGGCAGAAATATCATTAGGTTAGTCTCAAATTTTGAGCAATCTGCATCATTAAGATTGTGTTTAACAGCCATTGAGCGCGGACATGGAAGGCAGACAGACGTACAGAAAACAGATGAATGCCGAAATTGATCGCAAACGGAATCATGTGACAGCTTAATCACATTATTATCAAGTTTTCATTATCGTGTCTGAAACATGAATACATTGCAATATGTGAAAGGCCAAGCAGTATGTGAAGTAGTGGGTTTCTCTGGCGGAAACGGCGGTGCAATCTTTTGATTTCTGTTCATTTTTCTGCCTTTTAATCTTGGGCCTCAAGCCTGCTTAAACTTCATACATATATTAATTCAGATAAGCTACGAAAAACGACACTTAATGGTAATCGAATTTAACTTTATAATTGTTTTTAATTTTTGTAAAGGTATGTATTTATATAGTGTCTAAGATCAGTAAAGCTAAATCAATAGCGTTTGATGCTTCGGATGTGTTTCACCGATCAATGGATACATCAGACCCTTTACTTTCAAGTCTTAATATAGATAAAAGATTGGCTCAAAATAAATAAACGTCGTTACCAAAGGAAGTTACTAAATTTTTAGAAGCACCAAATGTAGAATATAATACTAATAATAATAAGGAACAGTAACTCATTTTCTCTGGATTTGGAAGTAGAAAAAGTAGATTAATGTAATAGTATTAATTTAATACCTATAATAAATCAGTATTTAAGTTCGTTTATATTCAAATATCAAATAATAATAACAAATCTACACCTCAACAATGTGTCCTAATATGGGCGGTATAGGTGGGGGTGGTCGGATTGACTTGAAATTTTTCTCACTTACTTTAAGTGCTAATATGATCAATTCCACCAAAATTCAGCTCTCTAGCTATATTATTAGACATTATGCCCAATGTGCAATGTGCAGACAGCAGACTGATGAGAACTTGTAACTGAGTTCCAAACATGACTACAAATATTTTGTTGTATAAGAAAAAGATGCTGTCAAAAATATTTCTCAATGTAAAAATTATATAAGTAGCAAAACTATGCATTGTGCGAGCAGCCGACTGATAAGAACTTGTAACTGATTTTGAAACTCCTGAATCTGCGGCTAAATTTTTGTTTTGTGTAACAAAAAGATGCTACTGAAAATATTTCACAAAGTAAAAATGACAAGTCATCGTCGCAATATGCTACAAGTATCAAGTTTCTATTCAAAATGCATTCAAAATTTGAACATCCCAACTAATTATGCATATTAGAATGGAGAAACTCAAAATAAACCCTTTATTTTTTTTTTTTTTTTTTGTGGAAACAATGTCGCGTTGAAAAATTTAGCCATATGTCTTCGACTTTGAGATTGCAGAGATTGCAAGTAAGATTTACAGATGGACACACAAACATGAATGTCAAAATACCACTTCATCAAGTTTTTAAAGCGCTTTGTTTTCATCTATTCTCATCTTGCATGCAACATATAAACTGTAATAATAAATTATCAGTATGCGTAGACAATAGGCAAAAAGGACACACAGGCAAGCATAATAAAGCGCTTTCACGTATCCCGAGGAAATTATATTCAAGTTGATTTTCCTTGAAGCGACAGTGAAACAAATGCCAACATTTCCCCATTTTATTCTTTTTTCTTTTTGCCTTTTTGCCTTTTTGTGTGTGTGTGTGTGTGTGTGTGTCTTTGTTTCCGCGTTTCGTGTTTTCCCAAAATGCATCCCTGCGGGCTTTGATTGCAATCGAGCAAACAAAGCACCAGATGCCATAAACGCAACCCAAGATTACCATTTAGCTTCCACTTTTTTTTTTTCGAAAGCTGCATAACGAATTGATTTGCTTGTAAAATACTTGTATGAATTTTTTTTTGAACAAAAAGGGATAAGAAATAGTATTTGGTACGATCTAAGCTCAAGTCGAAATCTGGCACGATCGATTCGTGCACCCTTTTCATAAATAGCGAGTGCCACGGGCCATAAGCATATGTAACACGAAGTTGATTATAGTTGATTTGAATTGAGAAGGAAACATGTTTAAAGTATATGTACATGAGAAGAACATGTGCAAAACCCTCAATCAAGCAACCCCTAGTTTTAGTCCAATGTGAAACACCCTTGCAAACGATCGTTATTTGTAGCTTTGTTGTTGTTGTTGTATCTGGTGTCCTTTGTTGCGCCTGTGTGTTTGTGTGCGAATTTATGGCAAACGGCTTATTGACATTTTTCAATTCATTGACAGATTTTATACCCTACTATATTCATAGATTAAAATGCTGTATATAATTCATGCAAATCTAAGTAGTATTGAACAGATAAAAGAAGTCGTTAAAAGTCAAATCGTTATAATGATGTCCGTCTTTCTGTCTGTCTGTGTGTCTGTCTGTCTGTCTGTCTATCTGTCTGTTTGTATAAACGCCAAAATCTTGAAGACTATAAAGGTTGCATTCACCAAATATTTAGAGTCTTCCAAATACATAAACCGCTCTACATGGTACTTATCTACCAAAAATTTTCAAGTTTTCATTGCATATAAAACTGTTTGTTACTTAAGCATCATACTTACGTCAATTCTATATCACGGCTCATATATAGACACTTTCATATAGAGTATCCCGTAGTCGACTATGCACGACAACAGTGCCATTTCTATTCTATTCTATTTTTTTTTTTTTTGCTTTGAGGTGTTTCCCATTTGCAGTAACATATTTTGATTTGTCGTTTGTCGCTTGATTGTTGGGTGCTAGTTTCTCCTTAATCAGTGTGAAAAAGAGGTCATTGCACTCTACTTTGTGCGAAATGGTGCATTGAATTTTGTGTCAATATAGCAATGTTAATTTGATTAAAAAAAAAAGAAAAGAAAAACACGCACACGCTTTACATGGAATTAGTGCACACACACACATTTTGTTCCTCTCTCTCTCTCTTTCTTACTTACTTAGGTGGCTCTACAACCGTCTATCGGTCAAGGCCGCACGTAGGAAAGCGCACAATTCGGTGTAGTTAAGTGCGCAACGACGCCAGTCGCTGGCAATCCGGAGCTTCTTCAGGTCATCATAGACCTGATCTTGCCATCTTAAGCTCGGACCAATCAAGTTCAGGTTTCCGTCTCTCTCTCTCTCTCTCTGGCATACGATAATGTCCACCTCTTTTATCCTAGCACTATGTAATCTGCAAAGCCTTTGCATTCATTGTCTGTGAGTGATAAGTGCGAATAGTACACTCCCCTGAGCACAGAACTTGGTTGTTTTGACATTGATACTTTTATTGAATAGATCGATTACCACCTTCCGAGAATCCAATAGATGTGCCAGCCAATTGCACAGCCACGGTCTTTCCCTCTATTGAAAATTGCTCTAGCAACTTCTTGAATGGACATGTTGTCAAAAGTGCCCGAAATATCCATAAAAGCATATAACATTCAAGGCATCTTTAATTATAGCATTCAATTGAATACTAAATGTAGCTGCTCTATACACGCGTGTTGATTTTTGTAAAGTGGTGTTTAAACAATGAGATGGTTATATATCGACTTCTCCAATGTTTTGTGAATAAAAGAGGTCAGACTTATGGGTCTGAAGGTATTACCCGCTTTCAGTATAAAGACTACCTTTGTTACAATTATTACACTGCTTCAGTAGTTCGTAATGTAACCGAGTGTTGACTCCCTTCAATTATTGATTTACCACATTTCCTTACAAACGATGGCAACTCTATGCTTCATTATTTTCTAACTTTAATTCCGCCTCACCGCTTGTAATTACCGACTGTGTGTTCAGTCGAAAGTGCACATTTTGTTACTCATATATCCTCCCAATTCGTTTGACTCAAAAGTCAGCTCACAAAGAAAAAATAGCCAAGGCAAAGTCTAATTATTTCGATCAGCTTCTTTTAAACGCATATCCTAACAAGAAGACAGGCTTTAACCTTTGGAAGGCAACGAAATGTGACAAAAAGCGACAAGCCCATAGGCACATACCTATTAGTAATGCTTCTAATGTCTGGTGTAGGACAAATAAGAAAAAGGCTAAGGGATACCTTTGGTGACGAGCTTGAGAGACGTTTTACATCATTTAAATTGGCAAAGTAGGAGAAGTTCAGTTTTACAGCATGATAAAATTAAGGCCAGTGAACTAATATGACTTCCGTTAATCATGATCTTCCACAATAGACCACAGGATTTAGCCATATTTTACGTAGGCCAGCTAAGTCTTGTTCTACTGCAAAACTATATACCTGCTCAGTTTTTCGTTTCAGTAGATAAGCAGCGAGTATCACCGCTTATGGAATACACATGCTGAATTAAGTAGATGGTATTACTTCTTTACTTCGGTGTTCTTAACAAACATCCCTTCACCACTTTCAAACTTAGAGCTGTCGGTGTAGATGCGAAAGTAGCAATGGCCCATGTGCAAACCTCTTTTCTTTTTCTGCTGTAGTGTGGTTCTTTAGACCTGGGGTTAGCGTCTGGAATATGATGCTATCTTTTTGACGATAACTTTTTCAGTTTCCTGTTTCCCTCAGTTCTGAGCGACGTATTTGATGCATTGATCTTGGCACGGAGATCAATGGAGAATAGATGCAGCAGCCTATAAAGTGCTTCGTTTGGGGAGATTCATTTCATAATGGTTGAGTATGGCCAAGACTAATATAGTATCAACATATACCCTCACATCAAATCATCATCTTCATATTAAGTGTTTCACTTTTTTAAGTACGAGTATACATTGATTTTAACGATATTGAAGATTATTTATTGACCAACTTGTATTTTAAAGCAAAGCACAATTTCCGTTTTTTATTGTAGTTTTGCATCGTTTTAGTGTTTTGAGTGTAAATGTTAATGGACGTAAGTAAGTATGACGCCACAAATAATCTTCTAATGGTTCCATTGGTGCAAACGGTTCGTATCATCAATGAAGATGAAAATAATAGTCATTTAAAAAGCTATAAGCAAAAAAAAAAATGCGAACAAGAACGGAACTGTATAACAAAAAGCAATGAATCTCTAAAAGTTTAACAAAATAAAAGGTTTTTAAGTGTCTTTCTTTTTTTTTTTTTGTAATTTAGTTGCACTTCATTCAAATTTTTTAAAGACTTTTTTTGAAGGCACGGTTAAGCAAGTACGACTTCAAAAGAAGGAATTGCGATGCAGAATTGAATGCAAAATTGATTTAACTTTGAAGAGAAGAACTTCAATCCAGACTCTATCAAAGGCTTGCTGTACATCAGGAAAAACAGAGAGCTATATTGCTTACTCTCATAGGCCTAAAGAATATGTTGGAAAACTCAGTGCACTTGTTCTGGGGTACCATGGTAAATCCTAAAGCCAAGCTGATGATCGGGGATGGACGTCCAAAGCAGGTAACATTCTAGCAAGAAAAATTCTTTCAAATATTTTTGGGCAAGTCGGTAGTAAACTTATTGCCTTATAAGACGCATCAAGGTTTTCTGGTTTGCCAGGTTTCGGTATCATTATAATCACAGCACACTTCTACCTTGGGAGGGGTAGTGATGGATACGAATCATGGTATTGAAGAGTAGTATCAAAAACAATATTGCTTTATCAGGAAGAGTCTTTGCTACTCTGCCATAAAGTTCCGTCATACCTTGGGGCTTTCTTTTTCTTAAAGATTTTAATCTGCAGACGAACGTCCTGCGGAGAGATAGGCTTGATATACTGCAGGTTTGTGCAGTTGTCTTCCAGAAAATAAGCGGTGTCTCGCACATAATCTAATTCAGCTAGACCGAAAGGTGTGAAGCATCATTCGATTTCAGCTGCAAATGACTCAGCTTTCTCCTTATATGTGCGGCACCAGAAGTTATTGGTATCTTGCCTCTTTATGCAACGTGTCGCTTTCCATGAGTTAAACTTATAGTTATTTTTGGGGTCTGCATTGCGAAGCATGTCATCAAAGAATTCACTGCGTACTAAACACAACAACTTTTTCTACTCAGCAGCAGCTCTTTTCCATGTGAAACGATCATGCTTATAACGGCTTCGCATAAAACGACGACGAAGTCTGCGCTTAAGCTTAAGCTTAACCAAGACCAAAACCTCGGCATTTAAAGGAGGCCGATTTTAATCTGGACGACTCAATAAAGGTTGGTTTTGAGTTGCAAATTCAGCCGCTTCAAAGTTATGTCGAATCAACAATTCATCAGCATCAGCATCAAGTCCTTAGTAGAACAAAGTTCCATGTTGAGATTGAAAAGCTGGTCTAAACGCTGTTGGAAGATAGGCAAGATAGCTTGCCTTGACACCACCTTCGGCTTCGGGGCATAGATGCACACAGCAAAACTGGTAAATGATCAGAGTTGAAATCCCTAGAGTCAAAGATGCGCAGTCGCGGGTTATATGGATTGCCAGTATATACGAGTGCTATCATAAGTTTAGTAAGTGGCCCTACTGTTGCAAACACCTCGAAATTTGAGTTGACGATACAGTCAAACAGCGCGCAACACTTCGGTGTTGAAAGTCTGAATCCCTAGAGGTGATGCTTAGCGTTCCAATCAACAACGGCAAGGAATTTGTGATCAAGCTTATAGAAAAAGTCTTTAAACTGCATCTCGGATAAAATATACCGATTAGGGCAGTAAACGGCAGCAAAGATAAAGTCTTCATGATCAATAGACACTTTAACAATTGCGACTTGCATAACATCAGTGCGCACAGAGAACAAAGGATGATGATTGAGCGACGAACGAATGAGCACAGCAGCGCATACGCTTCTCATCAGCGTGGTTAGCTGAATGTAGATCATATCCCAATAGCTTGAAATATTTTCAACTGCAGAGATGCGTCTCACTCAGCAGCATAATATCAACATGATGTTGGTGTATGAATACTTCAAGTTCGTTGGCTTGATTTGTAAATTCATTGGCATTCCAGATGCCATTTTAATGAATTATGCCACTAGCAAATTTGGGCCACTCACATAAGAATTTTCAAGTAACTATTCTTTCGATGTGCTGACTCATCCATCTATTATGCTGATATCAGAGTGTGTGTCAAAGATTGTTCTTTCGGGTCATAATAAAGATTCCGACATCCAATTCTAATTTTAAGTGTTTTATTTAAAAAAAAAAGAAAAAAACTTTAAATGAATCACGCGTTACTTTGTTTAGTCTGCCACTCCGCTACATACATTAGCACAAATTTAATAATATACCCTATGGATACACGATATACAAAACATCATTTAATTATATGAGTATCATCGTGTAAGACGATGCTGAGATACTAATTTTCTTTGTTGAAATAAAAATTACATTTTTTAAAAATTTCTACAGAACGTTTCTACTAAACGTAGTCATAGTTTCTTTTATAATCAAAAAAACGGTTTTTTCTTAAAACATTGACTTCTACATGCATACATATCCATCTTTCGCTTTACGGAAATCCTTCGTTTTATGCGTTTCTCATTCCATTTGAATGGAGATCTTCAAAGAGCTTATATTATCAACGAGCAACTGCCTAGCTGCAGGCTATGTATCCATACGTACGATTATACTCGATTATATGTATGTATCTTAAGTCATATCATTTACAGCATCACTTGCTTCACAACACATCACAGCTATGCTCCTTGTATGCGAACGTCGACGCCTATTCCCATTAATAACTCTCTTTGTGCTACTTTGTGCAAAAGGAAACTTAATTATGCCCAGCTCAGCTCAACTCAGCTCAGGATAAACGTACGACACCAGATGAGTGTGCAAACAAGGAAGCAGGCAGTATGCAGAGCTACAAAACCAACGCCCCGAAAGAAATTAAATGAATTGGGTCAAAGGATAAACCGATTTATCTACAGAATACAGAAGCTTAATGCAAAGTAAAATAAGATGAAGACGTACAGAGAATAAAGATGACGATGACGATGATGATGATGATGATGATGATGATGATGATGATGACGATGTGGAAGCAATTGCAGCGTAGCAAAGTTTAGAAAAAATAACAACAAAAATAACAAAAAATAATAAAAAATCAAAAGACAAAAGAAAATTTTTTATACCGGTTAAGCCGAAGTTTGTACACGCTTCATACAAATTTTTTAAGTATATGAGTTTTATGAATGAAATTTGAAGATTTTGAGACGAAAGAATCCACATTATTATTAAAAAATTTTCCATAAAATTTTAGACGGAATGTGTTTTTAAAAATCCAAAATGACTTATTATATTTATGTTCTGTTTATAACCGAACTTATCGATGTTTTGTTAGCCGCTCGTATCAGAGCCATTGATTGTATGGTAACTCTAGTAGCACGATTCAAAAGAATGTCGTAGCATTTTTGTATGTAAATATTTTTTTATGTTTTCAAGAAATTGCACTAGTAATAAAAATGTTTCTTATACAAGAATCTTCTTCATCATCGAATTTGAATTATATCGCCCTTTAAATTATATAGCCGTGCACCCGTTTTTGATTTGATCCGTATAGATTGTTCGAAAATGCTTTCGTTAGAACGGGCCGACAGAGAGACTGTCATCAAAATAATAGCGAAGCGCATACACAGCCATTTTTTAACGCTTTCGCGCAAACAGTTTCTTAACAACAGGCTGCTCGCATTTGCATTGTTTAATAATTGTATTTATGTTTCATATAAATTCTATGTGTGTTTGTTTCGTTGTGTGAGTGAGCATTGCTTAAGCATTTTACGCTCAAAATATAGATTGTGCCTTAGCACCTTTCAAATGGTATACTTTATTATATTATAAGCATAACAGCCGTCACAAAAATAGTAGTTGCCCAATCATAAATATATTGGATGTGACATGAGTTCTTCAAAATTTTATTTTAGATGTTACACACTCTGCAATCAACTGCATGTACTCTAAGTGTAAAGCGCATAAAGTGAATAATATGAAAAAAAAAAAAAAAAAAATAGATGAAAATTTGTTCGTGTTGTAGAAAAATTGCGTGGTAAGGATAAAAGGAACACATACGCGCTCTAACAGATACATATCGAGTCAAACTAGATACGGAAACTGTTTGCAAATGAATGCGTGTATCTATGTAACACTGCGTGCGTGCGTCCGTGCGTCCGTGCGTCCGTGCGTTTGTATGTGTGTGCGCCCGGCAAAGCTGATTGATATCCTAGTGGAATAGAGAACGGCGGCGGCGGCGCTTGGCACGCGTTTGGCCGCTTGCTCCTTGCGCACTGCTTGATCCTTGCATCGACTGTATATGTATGTGTATGTATTTGTATTCCCATAACAACAGACATTGCCAACGGTCTACTACGGCTGCCGGTGCTTGCCGGCGTCAGAGATAGATAGAGCGGCAGATAGAGAGTGAGAAAGTTAAAGAGCGCATTTGCTACATTTGCATGTGTGTGTGTGTGTAACTATTTCACAATTGTGTGCGTGAGAGCGTAAAATTTCCTTGTGGTTTGACTGAGCTTTTTTTCTTTTTGGCTGTCGAATGTTTGCAAGCACTTGTACTCTCGTCCTCGTCCTCGTCCTCGTCCTCGCTCTCGTTCTATTTGTGAATGTAAATGGAGAGTTGCATTTCTTTTTTCTTCTATTTTTCTTGTTGGATTTTTTGTGAATGAACAAAAATATTTTTCTCATTTTGAATGTTAGAAGTTTTTTTCTTATTTTGTAATGTATCGACGCGATTGTATATAACTTTATGCAATATATAAGCAATTTTTTTTTTTTTTTTTTTGGTACTTTCAAAATATTTTTGTTATGTGTATAAAGTTTTGATAGGTTTACTTGGCAACTTTCTTTAAGCATTATCTTGTTATACAGAATCATGTGCAAGCAATAAACCACATCCGACGATTTTAGAACGCTTACAATATGCAGACGATTTTCGCACACCGAATTGCACACGCAATGCTATAAGCTAAATAGGAAATCAATTGGAATCGATATGCTTAGATGAAAGACATAGGATGAACCGACACAATACACAACATGGGCACTTCATGGATCTCCATATACCATATACCATTCACATTTGTCAGAAAGTTTGTAATGCATGAAAGGACGCATCATAGATAAACTATATGCTTCATACATCTCTGTCCAGACAGACGGACGGACGGACATGTCTATATCGACTGGTCTTCCGATGCTATTTATTTTTACATCAATATCTATTTTGTCCCCTTCAAAGTAGTCCCGCTCAGCTGTAATACACATGTGACAGCGCTTTTTCCAATCGTTGAAGCACTTCAAATGGGGGGATGGAGTCGTTTTGCAGAATTGAAAAGTTATTTGGCCCTTCTCTTGGGAGTGATCAAATTACGATTCTTATGCAAACGGTCCAATTAGTTCACAAACGTCCGTTAGGACACGTATCCCCTAGGTAAGCTACGAAACCTCCATGGTGAGCAAATTGTGTGAAGACAACCACTACCCTTAATTAGGGGTTGGTGCATTGCGTTTGGTTCCCGCCCCCGCAAAACAACATTTACCAGTGAAGACACCTAGGATACCTCGGATACGATCCCTCTTTGATGACGACCCCCGCAAATGATTTATGGACTATTATTTACGAATATGCAACTGGCATGTGCTGTCCTCCACAGTACTAATGCAGATATTCAACTGGTTGATGCCCTCGACAAATTCAAGGCTGACATCACCGTAAGAAATGCGATGGAGAGGACAGAGCTGCTTTAAAAAAGGCATACTATGACATCTATTATAGTTGCCCTGGCAGAAAGCACGAATTTGGATGCGGTTTCGTGGTTAGTAAAAAACTATGCGATCTGATCTCCAGTATACAAGTATCTCTGTATACAAGCGCCTGGCAGCGATACATATCAATGCTAAGTACTTCAACTGTAGTCTGATTTGTGTACATACCCTGACAAACGGGAAAGTTAGATAGATGAGATAGATTCACTTTGCTGCTCCCAGCAACGCAGAGACACTAATCACCGCAATACGGTAATTACTTGCTCCAGATTTCCACACCTTAACATACACAAGGCTACCTGGCGCAGTCCCGATCATAACATACGTAATCAAATTGATCATGTTCTGATCGACGGAGACCAAGCAACGAGCGTGTTCGATGTGCGAACGGTACAAGGTTCCAATATCGACTCGGACCACTACCTTGTGGCAGCCAAGGTACGAAAGCTAGATGTCGGAAATCTGCAATCACGCAAGACCGCCGAAGCCTTTGCAGTCAGACTCTCCCAACTGTTCCGGGAGTCTTCTTCGGCTTCTGAATATATAGGTGAGCAGCGGAAACATATCTCCCAACCACTTTTTCTCGGCAAAAATTGGTCATGTCGGTAAATTCTAAATGGTGCACAACCATTTGTTTGTCAAAAGTGTTTTGAAATTTGAGAAAAACCAACAGACGAAGAAGGATCATCATGCTCCAGCCGACAAAGCTGTCACACATCGGCTTACACAAGAAAGTTCGTCTGTCTGTCTGTGCGTTCCTGCCTGCACTATTCCGGTCCAGTGTCCATTGTTCGAACAATAAACTAGTAAAATGATGCATGGAATGACAAATATGTTTGAAAGATTACGGTTGATAGCCATGGACGAAGCAATGTTATTTTCCTACGTGGTGACTATATATTTTTTAATGGTTAGAATTATGGTTGTAGAGTGCGCGCCGCACAGTGGTCAAAAATACAAAAAAAAAAAAAAAACGTGGTCAGATTTTTAACATTCAAAATAGAGCATTCCATCTGGTGGATACATTTTAGGAAAGGTAATTCTATGTTTTCAATACTCACAATGAATATTTATACTGAGTAATACTTACGCAGTAATATTCTTTGAAATTGCAGTGTACGAAATTAAATTCAGAATCGTTAAATCTGAGTTCAGTATGATAATCAGCGACTTTAAAAACTTAAATTTTAAAAACAAATTTTCAAACAGATTGAATGACTTTTTCCAAAGTTTCTATTTGCCGAATTTAGACCAACTTTTTGAATTTGGCAACACTGTATGCCGCTCCCTTGCTCAGCCTGGAACGTATGTGCAGACGCTACCAAGGGGATACATAACTAACGGACGTTTGCATGCTGTTTGGGCCGTTTGCAAAAGATTCGTTTTGAGCCATTCCCATGAGATTGACAATGAATAGTTTGAAATTAATGTGAAGCGATCGTCGAAACAATTTTTCATACAATTTTCCTAAATTGGGTGGTTGGTTTATATGGTGGCTATCTCTGAAAATGAGGTGCTCATACCCTGAGATATATATGTATGTGATGCGCCCGTCCATAAGAAGCCAGCAAGGCAAATATCAAATTCATGTTCACTGCAATAACGAAGTTTTTCATACAAAAAAGGCATAAATGGGCGGTTGGTTTGTATTGGGCTACTCAAAATAGCGGGCGATCACACCCATTGACAAATGTATATGTGAAGCGTTTGTCCATTAAAAGTCAGCATGACAAATTTCGATTTGATATTGACTGTAATACAAAAGTTTTTCACACAAAAAGGCATAATTGGTTTATATGCTGACTACTCCAGAAACTGAGGGATTTCAAACGCATAAAAAGCCTCCATTTAAAGAAACTGCTAATCTCTATTAGGAACTGCTAGTTCCCTACTACTTCTCCGTATGTAAACGGCATATAAGAACCTAAACGTAAGTGGTGGATCTGTATGGAGGCTATCCCGCAAACTAGGTAGAACATGCCCATTAATATAAAGTTGTGAAGCTTCTGTCCATAATAAATCAGCATTTTTTATTTTCATGCAACAACGCAAAAGTCGGTTGTGGGTTTTTATGAGACCAGGGTTTTTTTATAGATTTAATTTTAAATTGCTTAGACTGGAAACTGCCGGTCAATCGTATGACAATGCGCCCAATATGTCCGGAAACTATGAAGGCACGCAAGCCTTGATGCTGGAGGTAAATCCTTACGCTGTCTCTATTCCTTGCTCCTTTAAAAATCTAAATTGGCAAAAATTTAAGAATAGAACACAAGTTCGAGAATTTGATAACCAAACGTACGACTGGAACCACTTGTTTATATAAAATCACCCACTGATGAGATAAATTCCACATCAAAGCTTTTCTTCCAGTTGTGGACTCTATGAACGGCTTGGCGAAGAACCAATGTGACATTTTTTTGTGTCATAATCATACAAAACGATTTTCAGTCTAATTTTCTAAATACGGAAATAGTACATCGCATTTGCTTGTTCATGATGGTGACTTGACTAATTACAGTAAAAGAAAAAACTTTCTCAAAAGTAAAACTGTTGAAAAACAGTTTAAGCACAAGTACAGAATAGACTCGTCTTACTCATCTGACAGGTTTGAGTATTGAAAGCGATATTCTCCGCGATTAATCTTTTGATAAGCTTATTGATGTGTTTACTTCAAAAAATTCGCGAGCCTTTATCTTGATCTCAAATATAATATTGAGTGCTTGAATTAGTTTGTAGCATTTCCTAAGAGATGGCGTGACTAGCGCATATCCGATATTCCGCTTTCCAAAGTGTTTCTTCCTAAACCTACTGGCAGGCATTGAGCGTCGCTTTTAGTACATGTTATTTGGTTCGGGGAGTTCTACTTCATTACAGTAATATGAAGAAAGTGCTGTCGAAAGCCATCGAATTTTAGTGGAAGTTTATGGATAGCATGCTCTAGCTGATTAAACGTGTCGCAAATGTTTTGTTCGGTTAAAAAATGTTAATTTTGAGCTGAAAGTCAAGGAACGATTGGAGCAGTCGATAAAGTTCGAAGCTGCAGAATATTACTCATTGCACGATGAAGATGCATGTCAAACGTTTCAAGAATTAGCTGAATCTTGGGCGTTGACTTGTCAACAGTCAGCAAAAGCCCACATAACAATGATCCGAAAGCAGTGAAATTGGAAGCCAAATATCCATTGATTCAGGCTTAAACGCTGTATTTGGTGAGATCAACATGGTGCTAACTGCTATGAGCTATTCAAACCGATCGTAACTATTACGGTATGCGGCACTCAACTCGACTAATGCGTTTGAACTGTGCATTAAAGAAAAAACACACGGGATATGACACGCACGTCGCAAAACCTGTTAAATCTTCCAACGAAACAGCCAAACGAGTGGTTCTACACCACCTGTCACATTCTCCAGGCATCGTATCATTTGATTATCACCTGTTTTGATCGTTGAGCCATGGCCTGTCGGAGACACGATACATGTAGATTGTTATGAAGATTGGAATCTTTTTAAAAAGAAAATTAAAAGTGTGGATACTTGAATTGCTTCTAAAGACGAGTCGTTCTGCCGACGCGAAATCCATATGCTGGCAGAAAGATGGAAAAATGTAGTGACTAGCAAACATTTTTGCTCAATAAAGTCTCAATCTTCGAAAGAAAAAAAAAGGATACGTATACTTTTAGCATAGCGCTGATGTAGCGTATATATAATTCGTTCTTATTGATTGCTTGCTTTCAGCATAAATGCCGGTGGCGCCTAACACCCTCAATCAAACTACAGATGAAATGAAAAAAGTACGCTATACGCCATTTCACCTTCCACTTCTGCCATCCACAAAAACAGCATTTTTTTTGTTGGCGCTCCCCCATCTTTCTCTTACTCTCACACTCTCTCTCACTCTCTCTCTCTCTCTCTCTTTCTCTGAGTAGCTCATTCTTGCTTAAACTCAAACTACAGAGTATTGAACACTCTTACCCTTATAATTTATTTAACCCACCCCTCTCTCTCTCTCTCTCTCTCTCTCTTCTTCTTCTTCTTCTCTCTGTCAACGTTTTCTCACAGGACATACACAGCATGCACTCACCCTGCTTTGCGCACTAATACAACTATATATGCTCGTGCACTGGGCTTTCTCATTGCTCCTTACGCTCTCATTTAGCAGCTTTGAGTACTAAACCGCTTAACGGTTTATATCCTGCGCCGGTTGGCGCTCGCTCTCTTTTGTTTTGTTTGTATATAATCCTTGCTGCATACACACGTGTCGACTCGCTCGCACAAAAGGGTGTGAACAGCCGGCAATGCATTGACAGACGCTAAGTGTAGGCGAGATAGCTAGCCTTGTACTGTCAACGCTTGGCACAGCGCTTCACGCAAAAAAAAAAAACAGGATAAAGTTGAAAAAGCGCCAAGCTGCAGTTGTATATAGTTACACTGATTACTGTCGCTTTGTGTGTGTGTGTGTGTGTGTGTATGTGTGTGTGTGTGTGTGTGTGTGTGTGTATGTGTCTGTGTACCTGTGCTTTATGTAGCTGTGTGCATATGAATGTATCTGTAGACGTCGTCGTTGCTGCCGCTGCTGTTGCTGCTGCTGCTGCTGCTTTTACTGCTGCTGCCACACATAATATCCTCGCTCGTCCTTGTTGCCATCCATCGTTCAGTTCAGTCGTACGTGTTCGTTCGTTGCTTTCGTTCGTTCGTTTGTTCGTTCGTTAGTTTGTTCCATTCGGTTTCTCATTCGAGAACATTCATTTATAATTTTTTGACTCCTCTGCACCAGTTTTTGTGTTGGATTCAGTTACAATTTGTTGTGTTCCAGTACTCGATTTTTTCTCCAAAAAAAAAACAAAAAAAAACAAGAAAAATATATTATATACATCTATATATATATATATATACATATATATATATAAACTAAATAACAATAAATAAAACAACAACTGCAACAAATAAAGAAACCGAATAACAAGCGCAACAACAACCACAACACCAAAATCTTCGAAGGAGCGAGCAAAAATTTACAAATGCTCTAAAACAAAAAAGAAACATTACATTTTTTTTTACATTTTCCAACTTGGGTTAATTGCAATATAAGTGAGAAAAACTTGCAGATACATTTCTATATAAGTATCTGTATTTTTATCGCTTAAAAGAAAAGTATCTTAAAAAAAGAAAAGTAAAAAATTAAAATTGTGTTCAAATTCTAGTCAATTTTTGTTAAAGCAAATTATAAAAAGTTTTTTTTTTCTGTTTGCAACTTATTCGGGCAACTTGCAAAAAGTATCTGTTAGACTTTTTTTCCAAACAAAATCTTCAACATCGTCTTCGTCTTCGTCGTCGTCGTCGTCGTCGTCGTCGTTGTTGAGTTTTAACACTCGCTGCATCTCGCTTACGCACGCAACTCTATACTTGATATAGTTTTTTGTTAAAGGATCTACGAGTATAAAACGGTTCAAATACTAACTTAAACAAAGCGACAACTAATCACTTACAACGACGCCGGTTCGTTTGTAGTTCGTTAGCAGTTCGGAGCGGTGCGGTGCGGGGTAATTGCAATCAATTAAACTTTAATTTAACGAATGAATGGCTGATAAAAGATATATATTATATATATGTAAGTAGTCAATTGATTTCTGAAATTTTTTTTTTCTTTTTTTTTTAACAAAAAGTACAGAATAAAACATAGTACATCTAAATGGTGATTTTTTTTCAGTGTACACAATATGTTGCCATAAAAAAAAATACTTTAAATTATATTGTTAAAATGTATACATATGTATGCATGTATATAAAGTGACTACTAAATTGAGAGAGCAAGAGCGTGAAAAGCAAGAGCAAATAGAGAAAGAAAAACTAAGTACTATAGTATTAGAGTGTGAGATATCATGTATCATGTACACCGGAAATTTTTGTTTTTTTTTTTTTTGTTTTTTTTTTTTTTTTTGTGTGGAAAATATGAAACCGGAAATACTCAAAAATATAAAAAAAGTTAACAAAGTTTTAAACATATTTTATGGTAGACGTGTTACGCCTATTTCCACATACACACGTTCAATTGGAATTGCATTTTTTTTTTTTTTTGTTTTTTGTTCGAAGTTTTAAAAGTTTATTGAAATGGTTCACAGTGAATAATAAAGAATTTTACATTGGGTCACATTAAACCTATATTTATAATAATGTTGCAGATTTTCAGATGCGATATGATCAAATTCTGTTCGGCTTTGGCTCAAAGCGTATATAGTATAAGGCACATAGCATAGTCTGCACTATGTTTTGTGTATGCAGATTGGTGGTATTATATTTGGTATTCGAATTCGAAAAGCAATAAACCGGCCGAGTGCGAATCGGACTTGCGCACGTAGGGTTCCGTAACATTATCTATAAAAATAAATATTTAAGTGGGGCTCCCATACAACAGACATGATTTTTTTTATAGATAATGAATGGTATGGAAACCTTGGCCGGTTCATTAATTTAACTTTTTCCACATTTCTCAAATTCAGCGTTTCATTATACCATTGACGCATAGTGTGAAATGGTATTATCAGTTTGTCTGAAAGTTTGTAACGCATTAAAGCAGTCATCGTATACTCCATAAAGTATAAACATATATTATTGATCAGCTCGACGAGACGAATCGATCTAGCCATGTATGTATGTATGTCTGTATGTCTGTATGTCTGTATGTCTGTATGTCTGTATGTCTGTATGTCTGTCTGTATGTATGTCTGTCTGTCTGTCTGTATGTCTGTCTGTCTGTCTGTCTGTCTGTCTGTCTGTATGTCTGTATGTCTGTCTGTACGTCTGTCTGTCTGTCTGTCAGTATGTCTGTCTGTCTATCTGTCTGTCTGCCTGTCCGTCTGCCCGTCTGTATGTTGTTGCGCATTTTTTGGGAACTAATTTTTATGCTATCCGGTTGAAATTTTGCACGTATACTTCTCTTTTATTCCAGTTTAATAGAGTGTCAAGATTGATCCGCCACGCCCACTTTTTGGGTTAGCCCCCATACAAACTCACCGCCCACTTTTGACTTTTTATATGAAAAACATTTTTATTGTAGTCAATATCAACTTAATAATTGATATAGTAACTTTCAGTAGACGGCTGCTTGACATATAAATTAATGGCCCACTATTTGGGGTAGCTCCCATACAAACCTACCGCCCACTTCTGACTGTTTGTATGAAAACTTCTTTATTAAACTCAATATTAGGTGGTAATGCGTTGTGGTACCTTTTTATGATCAGCCGTTAACATACATAGACTAACGGGCGTGCCCCGCCCACTATTTGGGATAGTTCCCACACAAACCTATGGTCTACTTTTGACTTTTTGTAAGAAAAACTTTTTTATGATAGTCAATATTAGGTTGAAATGCAAATATAGTGCCTTTTAAGAGACAGCCTCTTAACATACATAGACAATTTAGCATGGCCCGCCGACTTTTTGAGGTAGCCCCCATACAAACCCACCGTGCAATTTTGTGTTTTTTTATGAAAAAATTCTTCATTTAGATCAATATTAGCTGGAAATTTGTTTTTGTGGATTTTAATGGACAACCGCTTCATATACATATACAAAGGGGCGTGTCCCGCTCACTTTTTGAGGTAGTCCCATATAAACCCACAGCTCACTTTTATGCATTTGTATGGAAAACGTCAATATCAACTTGAAATTCTATATGGCGGCATCTTACACATCTACTACATCGCTTTATACCATCTACTAGTGGGTGTGTACCACCCACTTTTTGGCGTAGCCCCTATTTAAACCCCCACTTTTTTGTATTACATAACTATTTAAAGTTTCATATGAATGGTACTAGAGCTTCGGTTCAACCGAAGTTAACGTTTTTTCTTGTTTTTCGTTTCATTTGACTCAGATAGGTTTTAGCATAGAATAAGAAAGGTGCATGGGTTTAAGCGTCGAATAATATTTGATATTACTTGAAGCCTAAAAGCAGTCACTAAATACAGTAGGCAACTATAAATATGCAGCATTGCATTTATCACTCTCGCACATACAGACCTTGATTGGTATGTGCGAGAGAGAGAGAGAGAGAGAGAGAGAGAGAGAAATATCCGCTAAAAGATCACATTTGTTGTGTATTAGAGCCCCCTTAAATATTTATTTTCTTCTGTTTCTTAGTATTTGTTGTTATTAGCGGCAACAAAAATAGCTCATCTGTGAAAATTTCAAATATCTAAACTGTGATTAAACGTTTTGTTAGGTTAGCGTATGTCTCCAAACAAAATTTTAATTTGAATATGTTTTGCTCAAAAACTGCAAATATTAAAAATTTTAGTCTATATCTCCGAAACTAGCAGAGATATGAACAAAATAATCATATACAAAATTAAAGTAAATTGAATTTGCAAGCTAAAAGGTACTCATGTCCTAAGTCGTAGGATGTGAGTACCGAGCTATGCGAAAACCGAAATTTTTAAATTTGGCCTGCATCGCCGAAACTAGAAGAGATACGGAAAATGTAGCCATATATAAATTTTTAAAGTAAATTCAATTTGTAATCTGGCAATTGTGTGCAACCATTTGAAAGCCATTATTAACGGTGTGCTGGATATTAATCGCGAGTATAGATGTTGAATTTTGGTCGAAAACATGCTTCAATCCTTCGATGAAATTGGCAAACTGAATTTAATTTAATATTTTGTATATGGCTACATTTTCCGTATATATTCTAGTTTCGGAGATACAGACCAAATTTAAAAAGTATCAGATTTTGAAACTTTTTTAAATCAACCCGTATTCCCAGCCTACGTTTAGGGATTTCGAGACATTTTAGCTTGCAAATTTTCTTTAATTTTGTATATGGCTATATTTTCCGAGATATGTTACAAATTTCCGGTTTTTGAGCCAAAAACATTCAAATTTGATTTGTAGGCAGCAAATAATTAACCACGTGTTTCACTAATCTTGAAAAACTTTACACCAAGGGGAGAAAAGAGGAGTCAATGGTCTGTTTCAGAGTTAGTTCCGCAAGCAATTTAATGATTTTCGGAAATTTACAATTATAGTTGACAGAAATGTACTTCAACAAAAATAATGTATTAATATACACACAAAATTTAAGATTCACATAGAAAATTTTTAAATACGAGTGAGTTTCTGATCGAAGAAAACGTTCTGACACAATTGCTACTTATATGGAATGAATGCAACATTACAAATATGTAACAAACAACGTCTAACAATGCTTTAAATAAGTGGCAGTACTCTGGACACATGTAGTCAGCAAGTAATGCTAATATACACTTTTCACATTGATGTCAATCAGGCGAAAATGTGAACAAATTGTTAGCACTTTTAAGTATTGAATATAATTTGAATATATATATAATTAATAATTCCCAACTAGTTCAAAATTGTTTATCTTCAATTTGTTTATCTACAATTTTTTTTGCCAATTTGCCAAAGGTTCCAACTGTTCATCCGTCACTCTACCGACGTGACATGGCTCCGCCAGTCTTCTTTTTCAGTGAAAACTCTCTCATGGAAGTACAGTTAGATCCATTAGTTCAGTGTGTCCTTCAGAGATAAAAGGCGCCCAAACAAAATTTGTTTTATAATAATTTGTCATTCATTTCGAGCGGGTTTACCGGACACTCTTGACAATGTTTAAGTAAATTTATTAATCTAAAAACTCAAATATACCGTTATATAGGTAAAATCAGTATGTTTCTCGTGCTCAACACACTCAAATTACAATAAAAATTTGGATTTGTTAAAGTGCACTGAAAAATAAGCTTGAATATTGGGCAAGGCCACGCCCCAATGTACAAGAAAGCACAAATTCGTTATATTTCTGCAACTATGTGACGTAGAAGATTGAAATTTGATGCGAAATATGAAAGCGTACTGATAAAAATAAGATCCATTTGAAAAATGAACAGTGCCACATCTGCATATACAAGTTTAACAAAAGGATGCGCTAGTTGTGTACAAATATTATCAATACTTTTGTATATAGACTTTTGTAACTAGAGAAACTATACGAAACAAATAGGAGTCATCATATTTTAATACAACTGAAACAAAATATAAAACATATTTACACATTTTTCAACTTATCGATATTTGAAACGGTTATGAGTTCTAAGTAAACCTAGTTAAATTATTGCACCATTATTTAGTATACCATACACATATGTATGCACTTTAAAGCCCACACAGTTTTAAGTATGCAACCCACACCATTTCAAGCTGTCCGCTCTGTTGGCAACTCAACTCAATCAAGAAAATTGCAAAGGGTGTTTGACTATCTTCTCATTTTTTTTTTTTTTTTTTTTGCTCATGAATGCTTGAGACAACAGTTAACAACCCTCGGAAAAACTCGCGATACTATAGAGACAAAAGGGAGATTGTGCGCTAAAGTAATCAATAAGCGCCATAACAACAACAACAACAAGAACAACAACAACAAGAACAACAACAACAAGAACAACAACAGCTACAATAAAAACAGTGAATAATACAAAAAAAAAAAAAAAAACGCGAATACATTTTCCAGTACAAAAAGAAAAGCTATAATATTTTCCATGAGAGTACAACCCCCATGCAAAGTTTGTTCCTTTCGTTTGAACTTGTTTTTTTTATTTTTTTTATGAAAGACTTCTGGGATGCGACGTAAATTCTCGAAGCGTGACACAACTGGACTCTCTACATATGGAAGTGTGGCATTGTCGAGGGACCACAACAACAACAACAACAACAACAACAACAACAACAACAACAACAACAACAACAAAATACAGAAACAACAACAAGGACAACGAAAATAACAAATCAAGTTATAGTAGTTGTTATATTTTTTTATTATTAAATTTTCTTGTCCGTTTTTTTTTTTTAGCTATTTTTTCTCTAATATTGATATTCTTGCTAGCACAGTAACCAAGCCTAAAAATTTTTTTACCATTCACATAGTATTTTGTGTGCAAGCGGGTATAACAGTTTGCCACAAAGTTTGTCACGTTGGAGAATACCTCATTTATAGTACTATAGCTGCTTTATCAGTTTGTTGAGTTTTCGATTTAAAGTGCTGTAAGGATTGAGCACTATTTACATAAACACAGTCTTTGGCGTACTCTTACAAAATAATGGTTCAAAGAACGTCGCTAAAACATGGAAATACTTCTGTTCTGAACATCTCGCACATTAATAAAGCCGAAATCGGTTGTGTTTTGTAGCTATGGCGCCAATCTTGTGGAAACAACGTATTGTTCAAGAAAAAATCTTCAATTGCAATTATCACATGACCCTTATCTTTTTTTTTCAGTATTGAAGAGCATAAGGCGCACCACACAGTCATCTTCTTTTTTTTTTTTTTTTTTGTTTGTTTCTTTTTCGGGTTTATACAATAAGAATTCATATTTTTGGAATAGATGGAAGATGTAGTACTATAAACAAATTGTTAAGTTTTTTAGATTGCACTATTCACAATACAATTGTTCAGATAGAGATTTTTATATGGAGTACTTCAATTTTTCTGTTGAAGACATATTTTCAATCTAGAAAAAAAAAAAAAAAATGTCTCCAATAATTTGTTGCTATTGCGCATGAAGTATATCAAAGCTGTAGCATATGAAAGTGTCACCACAGTTTAAGTTCAACTTTTTATATCCTTTCGGCACACGGATATAGTAAAATACACAGCAAGTAGCAGGGGAGGCACTATAATAATAAACTATGTACATACTCGCATGCAACCACCGGCTGCTCTTAAGGGGTGCTGTGAGGTGGTGGTTGGATGCTATGTGGTTTGATGGCGTCTGTGCAACCCTAGACTCTTGCCAAGTTTTGAGGAACAGCTTTCACCAAAGACTATAAATGACCTTATTCGCCTGTCTGCTTGACTATTCGCCCCCATTCGACTTTGTAGCTGTTTGTCTTTGAGTCTGTCTATGTGTCTGTCTGTCTGTTTGTCTTTGAGTCTGTCTGTTTGTCTGTCTGTTTGTCTGTCTGTTTGTCGATCTAACGCTTTCTGTGTGGGTGTAACACATGTCCATTAAGTGTGTGTGTGTGTGTGTGTGCATATGCGCGTGTGTGCGTGTGTGTATGTAGTATGTAGTAAAAAAAGAAATATAGTATTGTATGAGAACTATATATGTATTTATTTTACGAGTAGTGCGAGTATTTTTAGGCTTGTAATTGGATTTTGTTGTTATTTATGAAATATTTCTAAATGAAAGACCGCCGTCTACATATATTAATTCTATTCACTTTGTAGCTGTTCGCAACGCCTTCAATAATTGGTTGTGCAATTATAGACTTATTCTTATTCTAAATACGTACCTACTTGTATATACTACATACATATATGTAGAGTGTATTCAAAGGTCAAGTTTATTATGGCACTGTACATTTATGGCTTGACATGCTCGAACCCCTGCTTTTAGTATATGATGTAACGGGTGCTTTGACAAGAGCGCATAATTTAAATATAATGAAACTTTCGAAATATTAACTTTTCAAGCTCTAATTTTGCAACAACTTGCGCTCAAAAACACCACAACGCATGAGAAACTTGAACGATACAAGTTCGCTAAATGTGAATGGAAATTCTTAAAACTTAATTAGTTACGTTGCGTTGTGGTTGGTGTTGGTGTTGGTGTTGTATTTTGGCACACTGTACAAATTATGACTCAAAAAATGATTGACACTTTGGTTGCTTTCCTTTTGGACAGCCATGCAGTTATTTGGAATAATTAATGTGCAGTTATAATAGAGTTTTTGTTGGTGTAACGTGTCTTTCACTTTTTTCTTTTAAATATTCATTTGATTTCTCTTCTTCCAAAATTTTACCAACTAATATACTATCAAAAACACACTCAACCGATAATCGCCAACATGTTTGCAACTGCATACAAGAGTATGTCGTCGAGCTGCTCGATCGACATGCTCTATTATGTGAATTGCCCTTTAGAGCTCGATAGAAATAGAGAATATTTTTTCTATATTCTTCCAACTGAAATCAAAGGAACCGAAAGAAACAAAAAACAGAGTAGCTATAGCAATTTGAGAAATCAGACAGAGAGAGAGAGAGAGAGTGTGATTGGCCAAGGGCATTACCGGGATTCTACCTACCTAAGGCGCAAAACTTTACAAAAAATTACATTCGTTCGTGTTCCACTTAACATTCTTTCCAAAAAAAAAAAAAAAAAAAAAAAAAACAAAAAATCAAGCGAATATGTTGTGTTTAAAATGGTTAAAAAGAATGTGAATTTGTAATTTGCGCTTGCCACTAATTTTATTGTTCATATTAAAAATTAAGGGCTTTGTTTGTCAACTAGTTTACATAAATATAGTTTACATAAATGTAACATTGTAAAATCAACTCTGTTTTTTTTTTTTGCTGAGTGTGATTATAAACACGCGATATCATGCGATATTACTCGTATGAATCTAGATTGCCAGTTAAATACTCTCTTAAAAATTTTCCAATTGAGCTCCCATTTAAACTTGATACCTACCGCTGTCTTAAACGGAAGTATGCATGTGTGTATGAACTAGAGATGAGCTAGTCAGTGATTTTAGAGTAACAGTGATTATAGTGACTGCTAACGTGATTTTCAGAATTTGCTTTAAAACAGTACAAGAAACGATTCTATGCTGTGGAAGATAAGCGGAATCATTGGGCTGCCGCAACATGATATGGGCTCCGTACAAAGATCTTGCGAATTGTGGCGAGAACATGGTATTTAAGGTAGTCACCTGATTTGTATATATTCCAAGTGGTGTATCTTCACTACAATTCTTCGGACTACTTTCATACTACAGGAAACCGCCATTTGTTTCTGGAACATCTTTTTTTTTTTTGGTGCTATTTTCTGGAAAGGATTGGCTCAAAATTTTACAAAAAACCATTCGAAAGTATGGGATTTCCAAGGATTGAGCAAGTGGCATACTTTCACTTCAATTCTTTGGGACAAATTCCATAATTTAGGAAACCGCCAGCAGTTTCTGGAAAATCTTTTTTGTTTTTTGTGCTATATGGAGAGGATAAAATGGTACAAGAAACCATTCGATAGTGTGGAAGATATCGATCAATTGTAGTATGAAGAAAGAGAGATAGGGGTAAACAATATTTTGAGTGACGTCTCTTGCTGTTACATTCTCTGAGAATTAGTTTCCCATGCGGATCAAGATTATATATACTACATGATGTCTGCCAGTCTGTGAAATATTAATTTCGTGTCTTTTTGGGTGCACTTTACAATAATTATATTGAGACCTTTTGTTGAAACACCCGTCAAAATCGATACACAGATTACCAATGTTGTCTAGACAACAAAGAAGCATATAATATTCTTACATCAATCGAACTAAAAAGCATCAAGTGAAATTTTGGAGCTAAGCAGAGGTATATAAAACTGTTAATATATATACTTAATCTCTTCACATCTAATCGACGGTTCGGATAACTAGGAATTTTCAGCACTTGAGATCTTAATATGATGACCATGTGACGCCGATATATTTTCCTGTTTTTTTGTTTTTTCGACTCAATGCAACAAAACAGGTATAAGTTGTTGGTAATACCATGTCGTGGCAAACATGGTCTCTCCAATGCATGCCCTCACAGACGTTGTCTTCAAATGGGAATCGTATCCTTCCTCGTGTGTCTTCATTGGTAAACTCTTAATTAAGAGATGTTGCCCTCTCACAAACGAATGTTTAAAGGCTATCCAGGGAATACGTGACCAAGAGACGTTCGGAAACTGTTCGGGCCTTATGAAACACGTTTTTGAACATTCCCATGTGATTAGAAATAAATAAATTTTCCCACCAATGTGTCATTTTCAAAAAGTAGTACTAAGATCTATAATAAAACTGTATGTAGAGGTCTATGTCATACGTCTATAGACAATTTGTATTGTACTTTATAGATCTAACAGTAGATGAACAGCTGATTTAATTGAACACTAACAAATATTTTAGTTTTACTTGTTTTGAAGAGAAGTTTTCAATTTTTTAATTGAAGTGATACAGAAGTACAACATCAAACTACACAGCTGAAAAGCGAAATGAATTTTTAATAAACTTACTATATGATAAATGGTCTAAAAATATCTTCACTACTGTAATACGAGGGTCGATCAATACCCTGTAGTTCGGTCGGCAGGGTACCAGTCCTCTGTTGGGTGCTTGTTTACCGAAGTAGCTAAGATGGTCAGCTTTGCGTTTCAGCGTCTTTGGTTCGACACTAGTCATCTCCACCAAACAATATTTTTATGGTATCCAATTGAAACTGTATAAATACAATAATATTGAATTAAAATTTTATGAAAATAGTATTTCAAACACAAAAAAAGAATTAAAATCAATAAAATATATATATATATATATATATATATATATATATATATATATATATATATATATATATATATATATATATATATATATATATATTATATATATATATATATTTGAAAACATAAAATGCAAATAACCTCCGAAAAGACCTTTTAGTAGTCCTTTTTTCTAGTGAAGTGGCCAATCGTTTGAGAAATTCCACAGTCCAATGCATTGCCGGTAGATAGGCAGGCAACTGGTACCCGACGCTGGTGGATCGTGAATTCACTAGTCCCGCACTAAAGCCACCGAACGACAGAGTTGGCTAATCAATCATCAAAGCTGTTGAATACAAATAGTTTTAATTGAATTCAAATTTACAGCAGAACACAATTCGCTGTGATCTTTTAATATTGCTAAATATTTGACCATTTTCAGCTACTTTTCGTAAATATCACTGATGTGAATACCTTGAGCAGACTACAAAAGCGATGCACAGCTTTTTCCGGCAGGATTATACTTGTCCGCCGTACAGACTTGATATGAGCGAATGACGAGGTTGTATACAACCGATAATACTTTTTAATTCGTTTGCAAATTTCAATAAGGGGCGTTGAGATTGGCTGTATGGATTCGTTATAGCTATGGTACACCTTGATGCTTGTCATGTGTTCCAAGTGGAGTGATGTTCTATTAAAATGATTGCAACATCTATAACAACAATCATAACATCATAACTTTCGTTCATCATCAAATTCATTATCGTACCGCTCGACTGTACGCAAAGCTCTAATGACGCTCCAAGTCGTAGGATCAGTAGTCTCCAAAATGTTCCACGGAGATGAAGTTCAGTACTATAGCTCCAGCATTGATACACTTAATGTATGCGTTTGCAGTATGTTGCGTATCCCGTAGCTCTTCGACTGCAGATACCTGGAAAGAGTCGTAAATTATAAATTCAACTATGTTCGCCTTGTCAATTGAATATTTACCCGAAAGCAACAAGTAGAAGCACGAAGATAAAGATCTATAAGTCACTGATAATCCCGCTACTGCTGTATAGCGCAGAAGAAAATTATATAAAGCGTCATTGTCTGTTATAGTTGGCGACTTGCTTAGTATCCAGTGACCCAGGAGCTGAATACGCTATATGCTGTAGTTGGTATAGTTTAGCACATAAACCAGCGGCTGCACTGGGCTGGTCATCATATACATATGTATGCCGGAGCTCTAGTTGGTGGCCAACGTCAGTGCAAATGAATGAGCAAATCTAGGAAGAAATTGGTATTGGCTGATGCGCCTTCCTACATGCTGCGATGTTCTATATACGATTGTGGCGCCACTTGAGCATGGAATTCAAACTGCTACTCGCGGCATCGTTCTAAGACATCATAAGTAGTGTCATCAAATGGTTCGCAGCCAAGATGGTACAGCGCATATTTGATGAAGACTATTGAACCTTGAAGCTTTAACCACAAGTCAAAGCAGAGAAGAAATTAAAGTTTTAGTCGACATTACAGCATTTTATTAATATATATACATACAAATTGCTGTTATTCCTCTATGCACCGATTTATAATGTACTATGTCGCTTCTTGGTACTGCAACTTCACCATTTACTCGTGCATATGAAGGTATTTCCAATTCAACTTCTGATGACACAGTTTAGCATTATTAGGAACGATATTGTGCGCGTAAATATTAAGCCATAATAATAATAATGCAGTGAGTCTAAATCTTTATAGATGCAGCGTATGCAGTGTTGTAAAATAGTCTGGTGACTGGTGACCGGCTGCACACCGGAAGTTCACCGTAGAATTGTAATTGACATGTAAACGTAATATTTTTAATGGATTATTATGCATTATCAAACCTATTATTTTATAGTTACTTGTGGAAGTGTCGTAAGAACAATTTCTTGCAATGTAACAATGTGCTTTTCTGGTATTTTATTTTGCTACAAGTTCATCAAGTAAAACAAATTGGCCGCCAGACATTCTATGTTCAATGCGTTTTTATTTTTAATTCAAGTATCATAGAATTACATATTAATTTACAAATAGTTTATGAATGCCTTCTGTCCAAAGGCTGACGAAATTGTGTGTATGAAAATATTATATGGCGCAGCTCTGTCAATATCGTTCGGCTGCAAGTGGTATCTTAGGCGGATAAAGCCCCTCATAATTTGACGCAAGCACCGTTGAGTTCTGCGAGAAGGCGATTCAAGACATATTAGAAGAGCATATAGCCAGCTGCCGAGCCATTTATCGGTGTTGCCCAAGTCAAGTACCTTACATATTAAGCCTTCGCCTTTTGTGTTTGGATCTTGGCTGAAATTCAGCCAAATGCTGAGTAACTTCAACAATTGTCGCTGTGATTTTTTTTTTAGTTGCAAAAGGGTCGAAAGCAATGGTGGATTATTGCGGCAGTAGAGTTGCCATTCGACACCATCCGTTATTATGGGTAAGGCTAAAGTTTGGGATAACTTTTTATGTCCACGCATTTGCAAAATCTTGCGACGTGTGTCGGCGAACCTCATGCTCTCTGCTTCCTTCCAATCGTTGCCCGGGCTTAAACTTTCGTCGACCACAAGAAACTACAAAGTTCACGACATATATATAGTAAAGTTTTTTTTTTCACTTTTTTAAAAGAGCTACTTACCAGATTTTCTGCATATTGTCCCTTAAAAACTGTCTCACACCTGACACAAAGCGGGCAATCCTTGCATAGAGCCATTTTTTCTCCTGTTTCTCGGAGAAAATATTTCCTCTATTTCTGCACTTGTCAAGTGAAGAGCAACGATTGCTTTGACAAAATGAGGCTCTGAAAAACTGACAGATTTTGCATTCAAAGTGAAACGGCTTCATTATAATGACAGCGTACACTATGAATGGCAATATTAACCCTAAAGTTTATTTACCCTAATGCTATCAGCAAATTTTAGTAGTATTGAGGTGTTGGAATTAATTTTAAAGGAATTTTTCCGATTTTTGTGCGTTTATTTGAAAAAAAAATGCTTCAATGTATATTATTCAAAGTATTGTCCATCAATTGATGTTGGTAAAGTTCACCAGTGATGGTTTGGTTAGATGGCAGCATCTCATAGTATACAACACTCTTCCAAATACTGAGCATGAGCTTGGCACCATGAATATTCGGCTTGGCCGTCGATGTAGATGCATGGCCGATTGGTCCCAATAATTTTTTTCGCTTTGGGTTGTCGTAATGGAGTAATGGCCAGTAACAATACGATGCAAAAAATTCTTCCGATTATGGTGTTGAAGCAGCTGTTCTCAAGTGAAACATCTCCTTTCGACGTCGCTTGGCTTCAATTCGTACGGCATCCAATTTCCTTGCTTTTGAATCTTTCCCATGGCTTTGAGGCGTTTGACAACTAATGAAAAGTCAACTCCCAAGGCCTGACAATTGTGACAATTCTTGAAGGGTTTGACACGGATTTTCGTCGAGTAATGCTGCTAATTCTTCATCTTCAAACTTTTTGGGCTGACCCGGACGTTCTTTGTCCTCCGTTTAATATACAGTTAAAGCAAAGTTACAGTGAAGCATGATGCTAATTTAAAAATATAAAAATAAAACTATTTTTGCAGCGACATTCAATTGTGATTATGCAGGTCCCTATGTTAGCCGAATTAATTAAGATGGTTAGACTTTTGTGCTTCAGCGCAGTTTTGTTGTTAGTCATGTTTCGAATACCAGTTTTCGCCAACTCAAATAAAGTTTTTATAATATAAATAATATTAATTTTATATATTTTTTACGCTAGTCCTATAGCATTAAAGAACAAGCCATTCAACACTCCGAAAACACTAGCCAAACACCAGTCCCAAGAGACTTGCCACTCATCAGTCACAATAAACTCATCCATAGTCCGGTAGTCCATTTTCCCTGGTGTAGTGATCAGTCTTTTGAGACACAAGTGCGTGTTTTTGGGAAATATCGTAGCTTTCGGTCCCTTTCAATGACATCGCCGTTTTAAATTCGTCAAATGGTTGACTAGGCACGAGACTGGTATCCGCCACTGGTAGCTAGTGAATTCACTAGCTTGGCACTAGTGCGACCAAACTACAAGTTAAATACTCAAGTTTGGAATGAAGAAGAAAGTTTTCCACAAGTGTTTTGTATTCATACTTTTCAACGTAATCTACTATTAGGCGAACACACTTTCCCAACGTTTGTGTCATCATTATCATTATTATATCATTGTCATCATTAAATCATCTCAAAATACATGACGCACACAGCAGAAAATTGGAATTTTAAAAATAGGTTTCATATTCTTTTTTTTTTATTCGAAAACGTTCTTAAGATTTTAGAGGATTTTTATTCTTACTCCGTTTTTATAAAAAACAAGGAGAAAACGGTATAAAATTCTTGAAATAGTATAAAATTCTTGAGATAAGTATAAAAATCGAACTATAAGAATAAAGCTTTACTTAAGTCAAGTACAAAATAGTCGGCATATAAAACAAGTCATTTTTTGTCTTGAAGTAAGTATAAAATGTTTATATTAATCTTCAACAAAAAAAAAAAATGACAACAAAATCAAGTTTACTCTCTCAGCTGCTCTAACAGTAAATATGGAAAGACAATTGCTTGTGATTCATCAAATTCATAATAAAAATCGAGTTTCATTTACAACTGTAACAACTCTAAGTATCTGCA
>JAWNNQ010000898.1:0-11026 GCA_035044765.1 Leucophenga montana | reverse complement strand
AATTGTGTTGTGAAGCTCAATTGCGCATTGAACGAATAAAATCGCGCCAAAATAGGCGAGGCGTATGTCAAGGCAAAAACAAAAATTAAAATGAAGCTTGGTGAAACACGTCGCATGAGTTTAAATGAAAGTGTCAATCCGTGGCCAAATCCGCATCGGTTTCATTTCAACCTAATATAGACTTTAATAAAGAAGTTTTCTTACAAAAAGTCAAAAGTGGGCAGTAGGTTTGTATGGGAGCTACGCCAAATAGTGGGCGTGGCAGGTCAATCTTGATACAAAATTTCGACTGGATAGCATAAAAATTAGTCCCCAAAAAATGCGCAACAACATACAGACGGACAGACAGACAGACGGACATGGCTAGATCGATTCGTCTCGTCGAGCTTATGAAGAATATATACACTTTATAGGGTCTACGATGGCTCCTTTAATGCGTTACAAACTTTCAGACAAACTGATAATACCGTTTCACACTATGTGAAAAAATTTTTTTTTAACTAAATCGAATTAAAATTAAATTCATTAGGTGCTGAAAAACAATTCACATATTCAACACATACAAACTCTTATTGAAAAAAAAATCCAGTGCACTCCCATTCGATGATATTTCGAGTCGATGACAAATGCAGAGTAGCGATAAATTCGCTCCTATTTGTGAACTGTGGGACCGTTGGCAAGAACTTCGAAAATGTTTTACAACTGTCATGAAAATGTCACCATTGATGAGCAGCTTGTTGTGTTCAGAGGACGCTGTTCTTTTTGACAGTTTATGCCATCAAAACCAGCAAAATATGGTTACGTATGGAAAATACAACCAAATCCTAGAAATGGAAAGCCTGAATATAACCAAGGAGAACGTGTTGTATTGGAGTACAGAAGGCTTGAAAGGGCAAAATATTACGGGCGACAATTTTTTTTCATCGCATGAGTTAGCGAAAAAACTTCATGAAAGATAACTTACATATGTAAGAACAGTACGCAAAAACAAAACTTTCACTCCTCCGCAATTGCTGACTGTTAAAAAACTGCATTTGTACAAGTCCACATTTGCATTAAATGACAGTGCAACATTAGTATTATACATCAGTCACAAAAATAAAGCCACCATATTGATTAGCACAATGCACAAGACAGCTGCCGTTGATGGCGGCTCGAAAGAGTGAACTTTGCAGTTTTTGCAAGTCAAAGTCTGACATAAAATGTTCCATTTGCAGCAAGTTTATTTGCAAAAATAACAGGAAAACATTGTGCTCAACATGCAATGACAAAAATTATCAAGCAAACTAATAAATACCTACTTTTTTTAAATCAAATGTAAAGAAAATCAAAGAAAATGCAATATGGACCAAATGGCCCCCTAACCAAAGATTCCTAATTTTTATTTTTCTCAGCCACGCTTTAAGTCAGGAAGTGGAATTTTCGTTAATAGCATTGTTTTATAAAAAGACCCTATTAGCTAAAAAATAAATTGTGTAGATATCACCGTTCAAAACTTAGAAAGGAAACAAAACAAAAATTTGACCAAATGGGCTCAACATGGTTAAAATGTACATATTGGCAGGAATCGCATTCGGTTCATAAGTGTACAGCTCTTCTCAAGCTTTCTCCTAAAGCAAGGTCAAAATTCGCAAAAAAGACTGATATTTGTTTAAATTGCCTCTTGTCATCTCATAAGAATATAAAGTGCAAAAGTATTAACAATTATGCAATTTGTAAAAAACAGCACCTCTCGATGCTAGATTTCATATCTCAAAAAGAAATAAGTAGCAATTCGATTGAGTTGCCAATAGCTGTTACGCAGCTGGGAGCTCATAACAAGCCTCTTTCTTCTTTTTTGCTTCTAATATGTATAAAGAGCAATTAAAATCTAAGTTCATGGCTAAGTCTTCAACCCTAGAAGTACATCATGACAGAAAAATTCGCTTGAGGCTATCGCATCCATGACAAACATAGCTTCTTGTGCACAAATTGTATCTAAACACGTTGACCACACATCTGCTGGTCATTTTAATGGACCCATCTCTGGGGTTAACCAAGACTCATCGATTGATTCTGCCACGGGTGTTCAATTAATAACGAAATGTCAATCTCACACTATAGTTGCATTTTCGTTTGACCCCGCAGTCTGGCTTACACCTACCGTGCAAGCCAAATTTATAGTGCCTCTTTCGCTTATAAGGCGGCGCACTTGGTCTATCGACGCAAACCTGAATGCTCGGTGGAATACCTTCTTCAATCAAATCTTATCGATAGATTCTGTCACGGGAGTTCGATTAATAACGAAATGTCAATCTCACGTGCATTTTCGTTTGACCCCACAGACTGGCTTACTGTGCAAGCCAAATTTCTCGTGCCTCTTTCCCTTATAAGACGGCACACTTGGTATATCGACCTAAACCTGGTTGCTCGATGGAATATCTTAAATAAAGTTCCTTTCAGGGAATATTGGATACAAGCAGATCGCTCAATGTGCGCTTGTTTCTTTCTGCGCACTGCCGAATCCGTCGGCAAAATGCACTGCTCCGTAGTGCCTCTCACTCTTAGCCTCCTCTGGCTCAAATTGTGAAATACCAAGATTCATACGCCTCTGTCCCTCATACGATGGCGGACTTGGTTCATCGACACTCACTGGGCAAAGTGCTTCCTCCGTATCCTCCGTATGCATAAAAGTTACCTAACCCACAGGTAAATTATACTTTTATGTGAGCGCTTCGAAAAGCAACGCAGTCCTTGGAGAATCCGAGGAATTTCACGCCGACAATACATTGTACCTTGTTAGAAGAATCAACTGCGATTAACTACATTGGATTCTAAAATGGCTTTACCGCACTTATTTTGATGTCCCTTGGCATAAGCTACGCGTACTTACCTCGCTCGCCTATTACAAAACATTAACCAATTTTGGCATACAGATTGTACGATCAAGGTGGTAGGGGGTGCAATCGAGAACGTGTTTAATTTGTCTGCACAAAGCAATGACCGTTTATTACGATAGGTAGATGAGAACTAAAATACAATTTACAAAACTTATGACTTAAGACTCTTGAAACATAGCAAATACAAATAACTCAAGAGAATAACTGTTATTTGAAACTTATAGAGAACAATAAAGTAAATACATTGTATAACATGAAATCTGACCCAACATCCCGGCCCCATTGAAAGAACCACTTTCAATTAACTGGCAGGATAGCTAGTTTATGCACTGGTCGACGTATAATTCCCTTGGGTGTCTTCACGTCCACTACTCTAACTCGATCATCCTTTCCGCGAATAACGTCAATAATACCAACAATAAGCCAACGCTGTCTTCGTGTCATTGTCTTCGTGTACGATGACCATACTACCCGTTTCTTAATTTGGTGACTCTTGTGTCCATTTGACCCGCATTTGCAGCTCATTAAGGTAATCATGCGACCAGCGATTCCAGAACTGCTCCTTAATTGCACTAATGCGTTTCCAATAATGCAAATGATTTGCATTCAAATCAATAAACGAACGATCTGGCAATGATCGAAGTGCATCACCGAAAATGAAGTGTCCTGGAGTTATGGCTTCAAAGTCATTTGGGTCTGAAGACAGTGGTAATAATGGACGAGAGTTTAGAATTGACTCCACTTCCACAACGACTGTATTCAATTCTTCAAATGTAAGGCGCGTATTCATAAGTGTGCGATTCATCAAAGCTTTTTCACTCTTCACCGCCGCCTCCCAAAGTCCTCCAAAATGTGGTGCTTTGGGTGGAATAAATACAAAATTAATAAATTCATTAGCGCAATATCTTACGAGGGTGCGTTGGTTTTCCTTTTTAAATAAGAACAACTTTAGATCAGTTGGGTATATGATGTGTTGGGTATATGAATTGTTTTTCAGCACCTAATGAATTTAATTTTAATTCGATTTAGTTAAAAAAAAATTTTTTTCACATAGTGTGAAACGGTATTATCAGTTTGTCTGAAAGTTTGTAACGCATTAAAGGAGCCATCGTAGACCCTATAAAGTGTATATATTCTTCATCAGCTCGACGAGACGAATCGATCTAGCCATGTCCGTCTGTCTGTCCGTCTGTATGTTGTTGCGCATTTTTTGGGGACCAATTTTTATGCTATCCAGTTGAAATTTTGTATCAAGATTGACCTGCCACGCCCACTATTTGGGGTAGCTCCCATACAAACCTACTGCCCACTTTTGACTTTCTGTAAGAAAACTTCTTTATTAAAGTCTATATTAGGTTGAAATGCAATGTGGTGCCTTTTTATGGTCAGCCGCTTAATATACATAGCCTATGGTCCACTTTTGACTTTTTGTAAGAAAAACTTTTTTATTAAAGTCAATATTAGGTTGAAATGCGATATGGTGCCTTTTAAGAGGCAGCCGCTTAACATACATAGACAATTGGGCGTGGCCCGCCTACTTTTTGAGGTAGCCCCCATACAAACCCACCGTGCAATTTTGTGTTTTTTATGAAAAAATCCTTCATTTAGATCAATATTAGCTTGCAATTTGATTTTGTGGATTTTAATGGACAACCGCTTCATATACAAATACAAAAGGGCGTGTCCCGCCCACTTTTTGAGGTAGTCCCATATAAACCCACAGTTCACTTTTATGCATTTGTATGGAAAACGTCAATATCAACTTTAAATTCGATATGGCGGCATCTTACACATCTACACATCGCTTCATACACATCTACTAGTGAGCGTGTACCACCCCCTATTTAAACCCCCACTTTTATGTATTACAATACTATTTAAAGTTTCGTGTGAATGGTATTAGAGCTTCGGTTCAACCGAAGTTAACGTTTTTTCTTGTTCTTTTATATATTTTGACAAACGAATTGCAATTTTCTACTGAGTCTTATTTTTGTTCAACTTTAAATTGCGTATTTTGAGCAACGCAATATCTGTTATTAAGCCTATAAACGTATAGCCTACTTCGACGAAATATATATTGGTTCGTCGAAGTAGGCAATACGTTTATAAGCTTTATAACAGATATGACTTTGAAAACTATGATATAGTGTGAAAAAAATTAACTATAAAGATATGGGCAATTCGTGAAAATGGCCCTAAATATTATAAACGTGAAAGTTTGTATGGATGTGTGGATGTTTGTTACTCTTTCACGCAAAGACTACTGAATGGATTTTAATGGAACTTTACAATAATATACCTCATATATCAGAATAACACATTTTGATACATGCTACTGTGAATATCAACACCGTTATCAGATCTTGTCCTTGTGGGTTCAAATTTTCGTTCTAAGGAATGGCGGGCCGACGCTAGTCCAGCCGTTTCTGCTCCGATTTTACATATTTTCATTTTAAGAATTACATTTTGATGTGAGCTTATCACAAAATAAATGTTGTTGTTCATCGAGATAATCGAGAAAATTGTTTGAGATAAACTCTACGTTATCTAGAGCTATTGTGGGTACAGCACAGGGTTAGTATCGATGTATCGATTTGAGAAAAAGGCACTCAAATGAAACGGAAAAAATGATAATGGCACGTCTCATCGATCTGATCACTTTACTTTCAATAATATGAGGTTTCCTCCACTCCTATATATAGATATTCCAAATCTAAAATTAATCGAGCTCCCTATTTTACGTGGAAACTTTGGAACGATAGAACGGAAGGACATGGCTAGATTGACTTGTTTCATCGATCTGACTACGAATATATAGTATATGTTTTATGCGGTCTTTTCTCGTTCTCTATTTAATATACACTTTGACGTTGCAAAAAACTCAATGTTCGAGCGGTGTGTACAAATGTTGAAGTTGGTTATACCGAAGTTATAATACTTTCCACAAACACAAACAAAAAAGCATGGCAAAAAAACATTTTTTCGTAAATTTGATGCATAATTCTGAAAAATAAATATTTTTTAACCGAATAAGCATGTTTCTCTGGAGAAATTATCAAAGAACAACATCCAATCAATTATTTATAATTATTAAAAATTTAAATTTTGTAAAATATTTATTATAATACTGTTTAAAGTTGTACTTTTTAATTTGCAACATAAAAATCGCGTTTATAGTGATATTATTCATTGTTTAAGTTCAAATATGGTTATTCTTTGTTTTAATTATTTACTGCAAGCGTCTATTTTTTCTTTTCGCTTTCTTCGTTTGTTTGTTTACGTTCTCTCGCTAAACAGATAAACATGCTAACATACTTACTTGTACTTAATTTCTTTTAAATTTTGTTGAGTTGAGTTCTGCGAGCGTAATTGTGGTACTCTTTCTGCTCTAATATCATTTTAACTTTTATTTCATTTTTTTATATAGCATACTTTTTGGCACCAATAATTAATACCTTTTGGTTCTGTTTTATACTAAATTTCCAATGGCTTGTTCTGATCCTCGCTGCCAATTTAAAAACCATTCTTGTACTGACCAATTCCTTGCTTGTTGGTTATGCGATAATGTTTCACACTTGTTTTGTGCTGGTTTTAACGTTCGAGTTCTTTACGCAATCAATGAACGGAAAGCTCTTCGTTGGCCTATTTCGCTTTATAGATTGACAGAAATCGAGATATTAAAATTTATGAACCAGACTAGGTCTGGTTTCACTTAATTTAAACGCTGTTTAAAAATCATGAACGACAAGTTTCAGCAACTTGAAAAATCGTTCAACGATTTTAAATGTTTAAATGCTTCTCCTAAACGGAAAAAAAGAAATTCTCTGAAGTCAAAGCCTTCGCCCATAGGTGTTCCACAGGATGAACCTTTAACTCCAAATGTTCCAATTACGGCCCAGTATTTTTAACACCGTTTGATAAAAAATCAGAAGATTCTACGGTTTCTGTCGCTCCGTCTTTAGAACCTTCTGTGAAGTCGACATTGGTGCCAATGGAAATTGACACCAATAAAATAACGCCCGATCTCAACTTCGAAGCGTCAACTAGTGCTTACACCAGCACTCTTGTAGTTGAAGACTGCACTGTTGTTCCTCAACTGGCAACTGATTCTGTTGTAGTGTTTCTGCTGGCCCATCTTCTAAACAAATTCAATCTTCTAAAAAAGAGAATATCCTAACCGTTGTTATCCGCGTAAATCTGTATTTTTATCACGTCTTGCTTCTGATACTACTGAAGATAATAAAAAATCATATATTAATTCTTCTCTTAAGTGCTCCAATAACAATATCTGTTTCTAAATTTAACTTCTCCTACTCGCGTTCGATCTCCTCTTTTAAAGTAATTGTTCCTGTGTCTATTTTCGACATCATTCTATCTCTTAATTTTTGGCCTGCTGGTATTATTGTGCATGAGTACGTCTATAAAAGTAATCGTACCCCTGTACATAATCCTGTTGAGTTGCCCTCTGTTTCAACTTTCTTAACGCATCAATTTATTATTTTCAGTTTTTATATTGCCCAGCATTGAACTCTTATGCGTAACCCTGTATATTTACTAAACTGTTTAATATCATTGAAAATTAACTGTTACGCCAAAGTGAGCGACAGGTTAGACACAAATATTAAAATTTCAAATAAATCAGAGCTAATTTGTATATTGATCGAAGCAGACGTGTTTTTTTCGTTTACTCGTCTTCTTTCCTCGATCCCCCCGCTCGTATTCAACGCTGCATACACATTGTAGCGACCCGGTATATCTTGCGGAATTTAATTGCGAATTTCGCAAGAGCGTAAACTAACGCTTGAACATCTTGGTGACCCCGACGTGATAATCACGTGATTATCGAGCAGCAATCGGAACAATCAGAAAATAGGTTTGTATACTGCACATACATAAGTGCTTGTCGAGCGACAAAAAACCCCAAGACACATTAAACAGTGTTGTGCATAGTGATTTGTAGCATATTAAAACTTCATATTCTGCGGTGGATATATTGTTGAAAATCAAAAATAAAGTGCGCAAATTAAGTAAATATATATTTAATATATAATATTAATATATAAATACTCATCGGTATATAAAACAGCTACATAGTTATTACCGTTCATTGCACACAAATCCGAAGTACATACAATTGTGCTGCATTAACTCAAAGTTACAATAACAATATAAAGAACCGTAAGAAAATCTGTAAAATTAAATTAAAAAGAAAAAAACAGCAATTGCGCAAACAGTAATATTATTCTTGTTGTTTTTTGTTAATTCGAAAAAGTTTACTGCGAACATTGCAGACTTACATACATTGAACAATATTTTTTCGTTATTTTTTTTTTTGCTTTACTGCGTAAATCATAATTTTAGCTGCATTTTAATTAATCACAGTGCGCGACAAAATTATACATACATAAACGACGTATAAAACTCTTTTGTTTAATTAAAAACGCAATTGATCTTTATATTCGCCCATCATGTCAAATGAAGAAGCTGCTGCTAAGGAGATCGATCTGCGTTCAGTAGAGCTGACTAACTGGAAGACTTCACGTAAAAATGCCAAGGCTGCTATAACGCGAATGTCTGGGGCTCTTGACTCGAATCCAAAGATGTCAGTAGAAGAATTAGAGTGCCGGCTCGGAGTTCTTGAATCTTATTACACAGCAGTAATAAGATTCAAGAACTCCGAGCCGGCTCTCTAATTCTTCTACTGACATCTTTGGATTCAAGTCAAGAGCCCCAGACATTCGCGTTATAGCAGCCTTGGCATTTTTACGTGAAGTCTTCCAGTTAGTCAGCTCTACTGAACGCAGATCGATCTCCTTAGCAGCAGCTTCTTCAGTTGACATGATGGGCGAATATAAAGATCAATTGCGTTTTTAATTAAACAAAAGAGTTCGATATGGCGTTTATGTATGTATAATTTTGTCGCGCACTGTGATTAATTAAAATGCAGCTACAATTATGATTTACGCAGTAAAGCAAAAAAAAAATAACGAAAAAATATTGTGTTGTGAATTGTGTTGTGAAGCTCAATTGCGCATTGCACGAATAAAATCGCGCCAAAATAGGCGAGGCGTATGTCAAGGCAAAAACAAAAATTAAAATGAAGCTTGGTGAAACACGTCGCATGAGTTTAAATGAAAGTGTCAATCCGTGGCCAAATCCGCATCGGTCTTCAGTTAGTATGTTACCGTTAATTAATTTACCGAAGTTTGGCGGAAAATATGCTGAGTTCAAAGGTTTTATGGCTTCGTTTAATATTTTGGTCAACAATCATCAATCTCTATGCAATTCTGAAAAGTTAATTTGCTTCGCCAATGTTTACGTTTTCAAGCTCTTGATGCTGTGTCAATCTTTCCAAATTAAGAAGAAAATTAACCTAAGGCTATCGCTAGGCTGACGGAGCTTTATGATAGTGACAGTCTTATATTTCTTCAGCATATTAATAATTTGTTTGGAGTGCCAAAAATATCGAAAGTGTGGCAAGCTTCGTTACGTTCGCTGGTGGATAAGATGTCATCAACATATAGTGCCATGATGGCACTTGGGTCATATGAGCAGGATCAAGAGACTAAAATTCGTTGGGAAGAAAGCCTCGACTTCAAATCTCTTCCAAAATGGGACGATTGTAATACAATTACCACCATCTATCAAATCATCTAAGAGTAGGGACAAGTCGTACAATGCGCACAACGTTCAACAACTTCTTGTGAGTATTGCAACAGTTCCGATCATACTTTATATACTTGTCAAAAGTTTGTTGTACTATCAGTTCCAGAAAGATGCGCTAAGGTGGAAGAATGAAAGCTCTGCACGAATTGTTTGGCAAGAATCATTCCCAGTTAAATTGTAAATCCAAATTTTCGTGCAGATTTTGCAAGAAAAGACATCACAGCATGCTCCACCTGAACGGCAGCAGTAGTATTTCAGACCAGCTACCATCTCCAACAAGCGACTTACCTTGCAATCAATCGACTTGCACTACCACGCAACGTTGGTCTGCGCATCAACCAGTACAAGTCATATTAGTGACAGCACTAATACTTGTCAGAGATGGCAATGGAGATTTTCAACTTGCGAGGGCGCTACTGGACAATTGCTCACAAGTAAATTTTATAAGAGAAGCTTTTGCTCAATCATTGCTACTTAAGTAATCCCGGCGCAGCATTGAGATTGATAGAGTAAACAACGCACATACTACCACTCAAACCTGAAACCACAATTCGCTCTCGTCTAAGTGGTTTTGAAGCAATACTGGAATTTCTGGTTACACCCACTGTATCAAATTATCGGCCAGAATCTGTTACATCGCCGTCAACATGGAAAATTCCGCACAATATCGAATTAGCTGATCCACACTTCAACGACACTCGCAAAATTGATATGCTCATAGGAGGAGAAGTTTTCCTCGATTGACTCTCGATTAGACAAATCAAATTGGGGTCTGGCTTGCCATCACTGCAGAAGACAACATTAGGTTGGATTGTTTTAGGAGGTGTTTCCAAAATTAGTGGTCACCTGCGACAACAACTTTACTCATATTGTATCACCTCACGTTCTGATAACCTTCATAGTCTGGTGGAACGGTTTTGGAAACTTGAGGAAACTGTGAGCAAGGCATCTAAGTTCACTTAGGAATCTGTGCGTATACAACATGACGGCGGTATTGTAACCAGAATACCGTTCAAGGATAATCATCAAAATCTCGGCTCATCATATGCAACTGCTTTACGTCGATTCTACTCACTGGAGAGGCGGCTTAACAAAAAATTTAGCATTGCGCGCACAATATATTAATTTTATGCGTGAGTTTGAGGCTCTTGGTCATATGCAGCTTTTCACTGAGTGCGTCAATAAAAAACCACATTACATAATCCCTCATCATTGTGTTTTTAAGCCAACATCGACGACCACGAAACTTAGAGTTGTGATTGACGCATCTTGCACGACCTATTCTGGCAGATCGCTGAATGATGTGATGATGGTGGGACCAACACTTCAAAAAGAGCTACTCCTCACTCTTTTAAGTTGTTGCACTCATCAATACTGTTTAACCGGCGATACCACTAAGATGTACCGACAGGTATTGATTGATCCTGAAGACCGCCCTTATCAGCTCATCTTGTGGCGAGAAAATCCAGATCAGCCAGTAA
>JAWNNQ010000897.1:0-24835 GCA_035044765.1 Leucophenga montana | reverse complement strand
TCCACACTTCAGCGACCCTCGCAAAATTGACATGCTCATGGGAGGAGAAGTTTTCTTCGATTTACTCTCGATTGGACAAATCAAATTGGGGTCTGGCTTGCCATCACTGCAGAAGACAACATTAGGTTGGACTGTTGTAGGAGGTGTTTCCAAAATTAGAGGTCACCTGTAACAACAACTTTACTCATATTGTAGCACTTCCCGTTCTGATAACCTTCATAGTCTGGTGGAAAGGTTTTGGAAACTTGAGGAAACTATAAGCAAGACATCTAAGGAGCAGACATAATGCGAAACATTTTTCGAGGAAGCTACGCATATACGACATGACGGCAGAATTGTAACCAGAATACCGTTCAAGGATAATCATCAAAATCTCGGCTTATCATATGCAATTGCTTTTACGTCGTTTCTACTCACTGGAGAGGCGGCTTAATAAAAATTTAGCATTGCGCGCACAATATATTAATTTTATGCGTGAGTATGAGGCTCTTGGTCATATGCAGCTTTTCACTGAGTGCGTCAATAAAAAACCACATTACATAATCCCTCATCATTGTGTTTTTAAGCCAACATCGACGACCACGAAACTTAGAGTTGTGTTTGACGCATCTTGCACGACCGATTCAGGCAGATCGCTGAATGATGTGATGATGGTGGGACCAACACTTCAAAAAGAGCTACTCCTTACTCTTTTAAGTTTTCGCATTCATCAATACTGTATAACCGGCGATGTCACTAAGATGTTCCGACAGGTATTGATTGATCCTGAAGACCGCCTTTATCAGCTCATCTTGTGGCGACAAAATCCAGATCAGCCAGTAAGATTCTTCAAACTGAAGTCACCGAAGTGCTTAAACTCTCCTGTTTTGAAATCACCAAGTGGCGTTCCAATCACCCTGGAATATGGCAAACGCAGCCATGCCAAGATTTGAAGCAGTTAATTGTGTCTGATAGTGAAGTCTCGACCGCACTTGGTATGGTTTGGGATCACAAGGCTGACATTCTTTCGTTTGCATACAACTCCAAGGAAGACGACGAAATGTGTACGAAAAGATTTCGATCCAATGGGGCTCATAAGTCCAGTCATCATCCGAGCCAAGATACTACTGCAGGAAGTGTGGTTACTAAAAATTGGTTGGGATGAATCAGTACCTCAGTCGATACACACAAAGTGGCATATATTACTAAAGGACCTTCAGAACGTTCATATCATGCGAATTCCCAGATACATTTTTTATCCTGAAGCTACAAGCATAGAGATTCACGGATTCTGTGACGCTTCAATCAAGGCACACGGGTGTGTCATATATGCTCGATGTACAATACAAGACAAAACAAAGGTTTATGCCCTGGGCGTCGTGATTTAAAAAGTTTTTCTCTCCTTCCAGTGCTTTACTGATACCAATAAAGTTGGTACCATTATTGCTGCGTATCTGTACTGGCTCCGATTTATAAAGTTGTGATTGCAGATCAGGCAGTTATAACTCGTTTCATCGTTATCAAATTAAAAATGAACTGCTCTCACTATTAGGCACGTGAATAATGTCACCCATTTTTTCTCTTTCTGGGGCCGAATCGCTACGTAGATCGGTCCAAAAAGGTCTACTCCTGTATGCGAAATCGGCCGTACAAACGGCGTCACTCGATCATTTGGCATACCACTCATCTGTGGTTGTACTGATCGACATTTCTCTGTTCGCAGACGACGCAACATGCTTTCACATGCTTTAGTAACTGATACCACAAATCCAGAATCGTTCACTTATCGTCATTGCAGTGTTCATGTGCAGATATCATCAATGATAATATTCTACGATCAAATGCGAAAACGAATGTTTCCCCGGCAATATTATCGGTTGAAGACGCTCCGGGCTTAAGGCCCCGTAAATGGAGCCTGTCGTACGGACTCTTCTTGCAGATGTGTCTTCTTATTTCCATATGCCATCCATTGCGCTCATCGGCACAAATATATTTCAGCATCCTCCAACTCGTCACTTCTTATTTCGGCACAAAATGGTTAATATAATGCTACAAATATAACATTAATATTGGCTTCACTCACGACGCGCCAATATGTTACCGCTGCCATCGCTTCTTCACTTGTATCCACAAATACATGCAAGACTGCTTCCGAATTCTTTAGATTTGTAAAGTAACAGCGTGGTATACTAAATTGTTCAACCTTTGAAAGCTCTCGTATCCACGATTTCCATTGCGAATTTAACTCATCTGGCAACGTATTGTCCCATCCAAAGCCAATTCTCCATACTTGTTGCATTAATACATTGGACGACACCATAAAGTTAGCCAAAAATATAAACGAGTCGAACAACGACATAATCAAACTCAAAACTTCTACTTTTTGTCGGTATTATTTCAAAATTTAAAGTTGTAGGTGATACCTTATGTAAATTTAAAATGTAAACAAAATCATCCGTTTTTGGTGCCCAATGCAAACCAAGTACTCGTTCTAATTCATTATTTATCATTACCATTTCATCTCGGCCGTTGGTAAGGCTTTAGTTGCACGTAATGTAAATCAAGCAGATCGATGATGATACCGTCGCTCTAAAATTTCTTTTGCTGCCTGTGTTGACTCTGTAGTGAACAGTTCTATATTCACATTTTTTACATACTGAGCTATCGTCGGGGAACACGACGCTCCAAATATGAGTAGTTTCATCACGTAAACGTCGAAATGCCTCTTCGTATCTCCTTCTCGCCCCAGGAATCGTTATTTTTTTATGGCGGTGTCTCTGCAGCCCTTACGATGTCCAACGGCGACACTCGTCTCTTTAGCAGCAGCGACCAAAATTAGCAACCTTCTCACCGGTATCAGCAACCAATGATAATCGTATCTCCGGCGGCAGAGACCAATATTTGCAGCTCTAACGTTATCCACAGTGACAATCGTATCTCCAGTGGCCTTTATGCGCAATGCGAACACACAACTTCAACCATTGCTTCAAAGCAGACGGACAGACAGACAGAGCAGAGCGGCGGCTCAGCCTTATCTCAAAACATGCTTTGATCAACCACAAGCGTCTGTAAGAGTGTTCGAGAGAAAGATGCTTCGAAGTAAGTAAAACGATTAAACAATAAAGAAAATGTACTGAATGATGGTTAGAAAATTCCACAAATTTCACAGAACTATACGAATTGTCAAAAGTTACTTTAGCAGTTCCAGCTACGTAAGTAAGCGTAGAGCATTTGTTTTCAGACATCAATTTATTATCAATCCGCTTAGGAATCGGCTGGAAACAAAATCTCTGAATGCCATACTGCTTTTAAAATGAAATTACAATTAAACAAGTATTAAATATGCGATAAGTATTGTTTATATGATACCGGTTGTATTTATTATGTATGTACGTGTTACTTAATTACTATATAGATGTAGTAGTATAAATGTGTGTTTCATAACCGCGGATCAACAAACTAGGCGATGCGTTCGGGTCGACAGCCCAAAGCAGACTGACTGACATACACAACAACAAGAAAAACTTTAACTTTGGTATAACCGAAGCTTTAATACTCTTCACACGCATTAAACAAATTATTGCGAAGACCGTTGGATTTATGAAGGCTGTCTCTAAAAGTGGGCGAGACACACCTCTTAATATAGTAAATGATGTTTACATTTATATTTTCTTGAATGAAGAATAGTTTATTAAAAAAAATTTTAAATAACATGTTATTAATTTGATAACGTTGGCAATAGAAATTATTCTTTTTTTTTTAAATTTCAATATTGACCGGTACAGGTATACCGAAACTAGCAAACAACAACCGAATATCGAACCGGTACAGAACGTAGGACTGTTCCCAATTTACAAAAGAAGGGGAAAGACCTAATGCATCTAATTTATATATAAGGTGGCTATTGCACACACTGTTAAAAGCTTTACTAAAATCTATGTACTATATGACATCAGTTTGGCCACCAAACCCTTATTAATGATAGAAGGAAATTCGAGAAGATTTGTGCAAATGGATCTGCCTTTAACAAATCCACGATCGTTGCAATAATTTAGGTATAGCACTTAGTTTAGCAATACCTCTATAAATCGAGATATCAGATCTACTACTTTTCTTGTGTAATGGAATAATAAAGGATTATTTCCAAAGATTCGGGAATTTGCTTTGTTTTATAGAGAGTTTAAAAAGAAAAATTAAAAGAGCACTAGGAATATTATCAGGACCAGGCAGAAATGAAAATTTAATCATTTAAGACATGTTAACACAAGAGACATATAAATTACAGGAGATGATGTAAAATCATAAGATGGGATACATTAGGGATAAGATGGAATAAAGCCAGAAGAGATGTTTGTATAGGATGATTGAAAGAATATAGCAATCAAATCCGATATCTCAGAATACAAGGATGCTGCTCTACAATCAAGACGAAAATTTGAAGGGTAAGCGGTATATCTACGCTCTACACTGCCAAAGCTAAAAAGTTTCTTAGGATTATTGCGCACGTTACTTTTAACGTAATAAATAGGCAGTATAACATTGTTCGTTTAATGAGTTAAAATTAGAGCGAGCAACAGAATATTTACTATAATCAAAGTTTGAACTACTTTGTCTATATCTTTTATTTAATATTTTTAGACGACTGAGACTACGAGAGAACTAAGGTAACCTACACGTAAAATTAGATACTGTAGTGATATGATTACATCTGTCAAAATAAATGAAAACAGTGGTATAGAAACAATATAGTGCCGTCTGTACTATATTGTAATTGATTTAACTTTGCGTAGTCGGTTTTTTTTTAAAACATCTGACACGATGAAGAGATGTGTCATTATTACGTGAACATGGAACTTTATTTAGGATGTAGGATGATAATTATTTTCGAGTAGTGAAATCGAGGAAATCCTGTTAATGGATATGTTAAAACCATTTTCAAAAAACACAAGATCTAGAAGCCGACCTGAAATGTTCCAAATGTTGTTACACTGTTGCAAGCAAACCAAGAATACTATCTAGAAAATCATGGTTAGCTGATGGAATTAACATAGAAGAATCAACGACCGTTGACCAACTTACACTATACAAATTAAAATCTTCCATAACTATAAGATGGTATTTTTACAATGGTCTTCGTACCAGAGTAGCTATATGTGAAATTGCAGATGCGTGATGCAAGCAAATGCTCATTTCCGAAGAAGGATGTATATACGAGCACGTAATGTACTATATGTTAAAATCACATAAAAATATTTTAACACATTAAAGTTCAAAAGTCATGTCGGATTTATTAATTTCTTCAGGCATTAGATATGATTTGAATCATATCAGAATGCCTCAACCAGATTGATTGGAAAGATCTTTTCTAAATTTAACAAAATTGTAACAGAATAATTTAGAACCCAGAATATGTTTTCGTAAAAACGATGACGTCAGTCGTAACGGATGAACTATTAAGGTGAAGATTTCGGAATTTAGTTCTTAGCCCTCTCAAATTTTGATAGTGAATAATGATAGAAAGCGTACTTATTTTTTTGGAATGGAAGTAGAAGTACCAGGCAATTCAACCGCAGTTTACACTGTGGTACGTTTATTTTTATACACTTATTCATGCACTACAAAGCCGTTATGCCAAAAACTATGTGAGAGAACAGATGAAATGAATCGGGAATAATTAAAACTAAATTTCAAAATTGAAATATTGGGGGAAGAATCTAACTGTGAATTAATATATGCCTTAATATCTTCTTCGCTGGTAGAAGACGCAAGGCGAAAATTAAATACCGATTTACGAGGTGCAACAATAGAAAGGCCTTTAGGTCTAAGTGCGTTTGACATGAAAGGAAGAATAACAGCTGGCTCAGCATGTGTTGCCACATCAGCAACATCCATTCTAACAAGTGGCTCCACGTGTGAAATATAACTTGTCATAGTCACCGGATTTACCACGGCACTTACTATGTACGGAGGGACAATTGGAGGTTCCTCTTTGGAATCAACAGGTATCGCTATAACCCAGCTAGCATTTGATTCTTTTTCCACTGATTTCACCCCAAAATTCACCAAGGGTGTGGTGAAAACTGGGGTAACTACCGTCATAATCGGTATCACAGTCTCGTTGGGTGGTTCAATAACCAACGACTGCTTCGTTTTCGGAGAATACCACTTCTTACGCTTTGGAGAGGTAGTAAGACATTTCATTTCACTGAACGATTTTTCCAGTGTCAGAAATTTATCGGCCATTGTTTTGAAATCACGTTTCAGATCAACGATACCCGACCTTGTTTGTTTCATAAACAAAAATATCTCCATTTCTATTGACCTATAGTCCAGCGAAATATTGTCGCATAGCCAACACCACACTCATTGCAAACCTTATTTTTAAATGCTCGCAACCTCAAGCGTCAACCCATAAATCGTCGGCACCTATCTTCACCTCCTGGACTAAGGATGTTAGGATTGAACTAGATGTCTTTGTTGGGGGTTTGAGTATTCCGACAGTTCAGTACCCTACGATACTTGGTACAACTTTCGATTCTCTTCTCATGCCACCAAGACGAATAATCGGCTTAAGTCAAGAAAAAAAAGTGCTGAATGCGCTTGTTGGGTCTCCGTCTCCGTGGACAAAGACAAACCACCTATAAGGCTATTGGACGATCAGTCCTGGACTCCTTACCTCAGTAAGACTCAGTGTCAATGCATGCGAAGAGGTCAGAATAGTGCTCTGAGGGATGCCATTGGTTGCCTTCCATAAGGAAGAGATACTATTCGCGAATGCTGATGACATTGACATCATCGGCTCGAACGAACGGCGAGTTAGTAGTTGAGAAACAGTCAAGTCTCATGGGCCTTGGTGTCCATTTGCAGACCATCAGCGGGTCTTGGACGGTCTGTGAATATTGAGAATTTCAACTTCAATGTTGTAGAAAACTTTGTCTATCTGGGAACAGAAATTACAAGCGACAACAACGTAAGCCTAGATATCAGACGAAGAATCACGCTTGCTAACCGCTGCTACTTTATGCTCAGCAAGTAAATTAGAAGTAGAGCCCTCTCTCGAAGTACGAAGATAAAAATCTATGGCACTGATAATCCCGGTCCTGCTGTATGGCGCAGAAGCATGGACCCTGACATCAACGAACACAGCGTCTTTAGGAGTGTTCGAGATAAAGATTCTTCGTACGATTCTTGGTCTTCTTAGAGTTGGCGTAGAGTTTAGGACCCGCAAGAACCACGAGCTGTATGAGCAGTATGATGAGGTTTCCATAGTACAGCGCAATAAAATTGATTGGTGGATGTGGTCGCGCACTAAACATGGAATCCTTCCAGCAGTAATAAGTCTCTTTATAGCCTTGGTAATCGTATCTCTAAAAATTCTCTCACCCACCCTAACAATCCGATCAGTCTGCCTTATTGTAGCTAACAAAGACTCGACGATCCGACTCAATAAAGTCTTCCGGACGAGTAATGTTAAACACAATAGGAAAATGGTCAGAACTTAACGCTATATCAATCGCTACATCAATGGAACAAGCAAGTCACTCAGAAGAGCTAGCAGTTGTTATACTCATCCTTGTTGCACAATCATCATTAATTGTGCAAAAAGGAGAACCGTTTATTTGGACCGGAACATTTATGAACCTTGAATTATTTCCCAGCTCCGATAAAAACATCTGCGTTTAAATCACCAAGAATAACTTGATGACCCCCGTGCAACACGATCTGATGGTACCCTCGAAGCGGTTGACTGGAGGCAGATATAAATTCAAAAGCTCAATCTCCACATCTCCGGACTTCACAGCCAGATGTTTTCCTAAAAAAAATTTTGTCGATCGAAAGAAAGCAGTGAAAAGGGTCTGAAATTCACCGTACGATGAATGCCAGACCTCCTACACTGTTCCTGTCTCTGTCCTGTCTGACTAGAGAAGTAAGGCGAATTGTGAGCTTGGTCTGTTGCACTTCTTGTTTAATCCACAATCTCAACCACTTTCCCACACAGAGCTGCAAAACTCCAAAAAGAGTTAAACCGATAATTATTTGACGTGACGGCGGGAAGATTGGTGAAGATTGTGTAGAAAAGGAGCTACATGACGCCCACACGAATGACTTGGAATCAAGTGAAATAAACTAAGGACAAGGTCCCGGATTCCACTCAGTGCCGGTGCGGCACAGGAGTATTTTCAGCAGTTGGGCCGACAAAACTGCTGACCCATAAAAAAATTGTGTACATACACCTGGTCCAGATTTGGACGACCATTGACTGCACAGTTTTCCAAGTTTTTTTTCCAATTTTTCGGTCCGGGGGGTTTACGCCTCCTAAGTCCTCCTCGGGAACTTGTTAGTGTGACCCATTATGACACAGTAGGTATTGCGACATCATATCAAGTAATCCTTACTTGTAGATGGATATGAGGTCCCCTCAGCCTTAAAGCTGTGATTGAGCTCTCTCTCTTGCAATGAGATCAAGGCGAAGTATGTGAAATATGACGTTTATTTCTTCCGACGGTGTGATGGGTAATGCTCCACTGATGCAGAGTTCCGGACTTTTTTGTACTCTATGCAATAGCTTAAGCTTTGAAATCACAGTGATTTTCAACTCACTGTTAAAATAAAAATAAAAAAAAACATTCTTTTTTCTTTTTTTAATTATTAAACCAAGTTTAATAGTTAGTTTACATTGTTTAATTTCGGGGGTGGTACTTGGGTTAATTGAATTAAATGAGAAGAGAAATGATTTCGAAAAAACCATATTTGCTTACCTTCGATCTGTTCTCCTTGTTGTTCAATCTGTATTTGGTCATGATACGTCTAACTCCACCCTATCTAAAATTGGTGGCCTATGTTGATAATTACTACTATTTTCTCCTCTTTATCGTCGATGAAATTTGTGTGAGAATTAATATCTATTTGGAGAATTGGTTAAATTTTTCAGTGCTCGCAACATCAAGCACTTAGCTCAGAAGTCGTCGGCTTCGATCTTCTCGTCCTTCATGGAACTAGTCGTCTTTGCAGGAGGATTGAATATTCCGACAGTTCATTCCCCAGCAATACTTACAACATCTTTCGATACCCATCTTAGATTCCCCGACTCAGGTCACCAAGATGAACAATCGGCTGAAGTCGAGAATCAAAGTTAAAAGTCATTCTGCGGTAAGGATAAGGATACTAATATTACCTACTGTAGAGCTATTGGACGATCTGTTCTAAATGATGCAGCTTGTGTTTGGACTCATAACTTCAATAAGACTTAATGAGAACGCATGCAAAGTAGATAGAATAACGCTCTGACTACCACTAGTTGCTTACAAATGGCGCACGAAGACCACCTGCAAGCAGACGAATGTATTGCTTTCGAAACAAAATTTATTAGGTTCGTATATGATTAATAATTTCAATCGTGACAACCTTACGATAGTAGTAATGCGTCAGATATTCCAAATAGAGTAGAGCTTTCATAAATCCAGTTGAAGAGTCAATAAATTTTTTCAGGGAAAATATTGTGCTCGGTGGCAAGCCACCACCTATTGATGAGAAATATAATTGACATAATTAAAGTCCGGATGGAGCAACATGATTGCTGTCCTGATTGTGGTCAATAGCATAGCCTACCTCTTCAATTGTCCATCCCGTCCGACGCAATCGAACTCTGTGGATCTATAATACCTTACAATACTTTTTAACAAGTACTACGAAATCTTTTTATCATGATATATAATAACTGTATGCACATTGATCCTAGTACAACCCAGAAGTTGTTACAACATTCATATTTGCTTGAAATGCTTATAAAAACTTGTTCATTCAATTATTTATTATGCACTTTGTTTTTCTCTTTCATGCGGGCATGACACCGTCACGGATCGTTCCTGCTGAGATATGATTATTAATTTCTCTTATTGGATATGGGAATATGATCGACCGAATTTATCAATTTATATTTAATAATAAAAAAAACCTCTGACACTTCCTTTACCTACCAATTAAGGTCTTGTCAAAATCGGCTCAGATGTTTCGGTTGTTGCGGCTGTCTCGGTCAACAAATTTAAAAGCACATATTAAGGTAACGTGCAAATATCCACATGAGCTTAAGAAAAGGCTTTAATTTCAAAATCACGCACAATCAATTAAATTTTATTTATTTTTATAGATTTTTCTTGAAACCAAACTATGCACTTTCATCAGTTGAAAATCATTGTAATTTTAAAATCACAATCACAATTTTGAAGATGATTGAAATATTATCAGTTGGGGCCGATAATGAAGAAGTGTTACAAAGGTGTAGAGAGTGATTCAGGTTGTCACGTCACATATCTCCAATAAATTTTATACTCTGCCCAAAAAATATTTGTAACAGGGAATATTAGGTTTGTCGAGTTGTCAAAATACATGTAACATAGTGAAGGAACCTTTAGTGACATGAGTCGATATATTCATGTCCGTCCATATATCTGAGAGAAAAGTTCTCCATCTAGTACAAAAAAACTTATACAAACTAAACTCACGGTATAGGCTCTCTAAGTACCGCACTGCTGCTGTAAGAAGTAACTTGAAATTTCATAACTCACAGTCATTTTACCGGAGTGGTGGAAAACAAATTCAGTTAATGTAATTGTTATTGGCGACCTATAATGTGTGAATATATGAATTTTTAGCTGGCTCGAAATAATTTTTATATATACGAGTATACTATATATTTCCTCAATGCGAAGCGGATCGGTAAGAGTCAAGTAACGCAGTTTATAAGGGGATAATACAATAATAAAACACAGAAGAATGAAAGAGACCGTACTTGCATGAATGCAACAGAACATGCAGGGAAAGTTTACGCGTTTGCAGTGTCGTTATCATTCTTGAACAGAAACTCGTGAAATACACAAGACACTTTTCAATTAAGCATGGTATATTAGCAATTATTAGCAATGTACGGCCTATCCGACTAATGAAGGGGTTGGCTATCCCTGAAACACGTGTATCAGAAGCCGATCATTTTTCTGTGTAAACAAAATATTGTTCATTATTCCTTCTTTCGCATTGAGGAAATATGTATATATGTATATATAAAAATTATTTACCAATGTAAAATGACCCTGAGCCAGCTAAAAATTCATATATTCAAATTCAGCTAATTTTTTCGAAATATTTGTTAATTGTTTATAACTGTCTTGATTGAACAAATCAAGCTACTACGAAAAAAGTATGGCGTGTACAGGGTATAATATAGTCAAGCAACTCGACTATAGCTCTTTCTTGTTATAAATTAAGCAAAGATTAACTTCGTTTTGACACATTAAAATCATCAGTTTGGTGTTAATTTTAGAAGACAATGCTCCTCTTGACCGCTTGTACCTCGGCAGAGTGGTGAAAACAAGTCCTGGTGCCGGTGGATTTGTTCGTGTAGTTACTCTTCGAATAATGATTTGATTTATGAAGCATAGTACATACCATGGTGAATTTATATTAAAGGTGTTCTTATTTATTCTTTTTCTTACACTTTTTCATTTGTGGCGGATTGGGCATTTCGTCTTTTGTTTCATGTTAAAAGCATTTAAAAAAGCCACCACAGCGAAATACGTCCCCTTATAGATACATCCACCTTGGTACATACATTTTTATTAAAATGGATTGCATAGGCTTAAAATAAGTTCAAGTTTTTTTTTAAAATAGATCAATATACTATTAGGCCACCTGCGCGGACTTTTTGTAACCAGTTGTTGAGTCATCATTATGGCGACCGAGAAGGAATCTAGTTAATGTTTTACTGTAATGCCAGACATTACTGAAAATAAATTGCGACGTCATTGAATAATGTCGTTAACGATTACAAGTACATCGGTTTTCACAGATCTAATTCGCATCATGGGCATCATACTTTATCGCACCACCAGCTACTACCCTCAATAAAACTATTTGGTTAACAGATGGCACCAAACTGAAATGCGTTTCGGTTCTTTACTTCGCACTCTTGGTGAATATATCTCTTATCCAGAAGGAAACCAACGATCATTCAGAAGCAATTGCAGACGTGGACCAGCATGTCCAAGTACGGTACGAAGGACCTTTATTCAGTCGATTGGGATGTGTAGAGCATATGCGTACGCCATCACGATTTCATTGAACGTCTGAAAGCAATTTTCCTACATCTCGAACGACCATGTCAATATCAAAATCCAACAAAGGTCAACATTTTTTTTCAATGCGGAGGCTACTGCCCCATCACATTTTCTCATACATTGGAGTTATTGTATGTTAAACGTTGTACGATTATTTGTTACATTCAGTTATGACCGAAAAGACAATGTCGAACTAATTACAATAAAATTAGTTGGCAGATTAATGTGTCTGTGAGTTTATTGTTTATTAAACAACGAGTAAAATGAAATGGGCCAAGAACATATACAAACATGCATTGTTATTCGGTTCAAGATGTTGTCTTGGCTCATTTTGGTGAGAGATAATAATTATTTGTTGTCAATATTATATAAAATACAAGTACAGTAGATGCGATTTTAACTTGAGATTCTATACTACGGTTGATTACTGATGCTGATTATTTTCAAATCGATTTCTAAAGATGCATGCTACATGAGTTGCACGTCATACAACAAGCCGTCATTCGATTCTTTTATCGCTTATCTAATAACTCCATGATTGTTTCTAAATTATCATTTTCATTTTCTCTCTGGAGCTTTTACAACGTTGTGGTGCGTAGCACTAATGAATTTTGTTTGGTTTCCGCTTCTTCAACTTTTTCTATTTCACTGTTATCCGTCTTTGCCGCGGTCAATTTTGCCTTCATCTCCGTAGCTGCTGACAATTCCCTCTTTTCAGTAGCGCCACTCATTCCTGCTGTTGTGATTTCTAGCTTTTTCGACATAGTGGTCAATGTGTTTTTACTATTGTCTTTCTTCGTTTCCACGTGATTCGAGGAGGTGAGCTTCCGAACGATTATGCTGCCGGTGTTTTTAATGTTCTTTTTGATCCTGCTGCCACTGCCGCTTATTTTTTGGTTACCACCATCAAGTGATCCATCGCCACCGACGACTGTAGAAGTGCTGCTGTGCTTCTTGTTCTTACTTCTAATGAGCGATGCGCTAGTTTTAAAAAAAAAATTTTGAAAATGCGAGTCACGTTCTTTCTGAGATTTATCCAATGTGTTTTCCACAGATTCGCTTTCCTCTTCAATTATTGGCTTAATCGGATTGCTGCTAACGTCAAAGTCACACATATGGGCACCCATTTCAGAACACGTCGATTTCTCAGCTGTATCGCTCAAAGCGACAGAGCAACACTGAAATATGTTATTTTGCAAGGACAGCGGCTCACTGATTGTGCTGGTACAGCAATGTGCCGGCATGATATTATTTGACAGTATATTTTCCTTGGAGCTGCACGGTGAGTATAACCGATAATCAGAGAGTAGTGAGCTCGAGTTTTTCTTGTCGTTATTGCTTGCGAATAGTTTGTTGTTCTTGTGTCTTTGCGATTCTTGTTGGCTAGTAAGCGAACGACACAGAAGCGAGTGTTCTGATAATACAACACTAGGTGGTGCAGCAAGAGAGGGACAATCAGGTTTAGTTTCGGCGATGGCGACGTCAGCTGTTTCAGATGTGATTGAGCAACTACCGACCGTTGGGACAGCGTCGGCAACATCATCGCACTTGATTTGGTTGAGTCACAGGCGGAGATCAAAGGCAATTCGTGAGGCAATATTCTTGAAGCCAATGCTTGTGCCTACGAGCAGAATGTCAAAAATTATTTCATGAAATGTGGTAAAATACTTTTCAGAAATTTTACTTACCCGAAATGCGTTTGAATCGAACGCCATTTAATGAAAGACGTGGCAATTTACAAACTTCGATTTCCCATTGAACCAGCGAATCAGTATTTGGATCGCCATGTACGCACCAAAGAACAAATCTGTGATCAGTTTGTGTATTAAAAAAAAAATAATAATAATAAGATAACAAAAACTGTTCTTTCCGTTTGCTGCTATCAACACATACCGTTCCCGTTGTTCATAGTCGCAGTTGTTCTGATCCAGGACTTCACGGATTTTCTGCATAATCTGGTCGGGCATCAAAGGAGAGGTTGTCTTCATAGACCATGTGAAGCGAAGAACTCGCGGCTTTGCTGTTTCTTCTGTGGTTGAAGAGCTAAAAAAGGTGATAAGTTTAAGTTATGTTTTTCGTTTATGACTTTGGGTATGCTATCTATGTTATCTATAATTTTATTTTTGATAACGGTGTTTTGAAACATTTATAGAGCAATGTTTTTTTTTAATTTTTTTAAAGTTTGTTCAAGCTTCTTTTCCATTGTTTTTATACCTTAAATGCATATATATGCAAAACCAGATTTAGGTTTGTGGGGCCCGGGACCAAGGACCAAGGAAGAGGGTAGAGACCCTTTTCAGACGTTCAGCGGAAATGATAAAAGATTTAACAAAGAGAAATACTAATATGGTTTGTAAAAGAACTTTTTGCGAATTTTTTGAAACGAACACATCAATAAGATCATTGTGGAGAAAATACTCAAAATACTCATAACCATCAGATCAACGAGCCTGCTCTGAAATCGTGTGTAATCTATTTTTGATGAGTTTAATTTTTAAGAACAATATTTCTCTCCTGTAGTTAGTCACCAACAATGAGAAGTAAATCCGAAGACACGTGATACTATTTCAGAAATTGCAGAAAGAATTTATATTCGATTCAAAAAAAGATTTTAATGATTAAACATCAGTACTAAGTACCATCGTTTATCTAAAAAGATGAATATGCAATTGAGTAGTCAATTAACTCTCTCAGGGACAATATTGTACTAGGTGGCACACCGACACCTATTGATGAGAGTGAAAAACGTCTCCCTAGTAACACCAGGAATGAACTAGCACAGTTAAGATCCGGAACAATATGCTCGAGTGTTACAGGGAGCGGTTAGGGATCAGCACCAATGATTGTTGTCCTGAATGTGGTCAATCGCCACATAACACGATCCATCTGTTCAACTGTCCGTCCCGTCCGACCCAATTGAGTTCCTACTGATGGTCCCAGAGAGTCAAAATACCGGGTATTGCACACACTCGAAGAAAACTAAGTTTGTTCAGACGTCAAAAACGTTGACTTCGCAAATTATTCTTGATGTGCGAGAAGAAAAAAAGTCATTCAGTGTCAAGTCATAACTGTATGGAGGATAACCCATCAGTGCGATGTTTTGAGGGCTCAGAAACTCTCTCATGTGAGCCGATGTGAGAGCGCTCGCATTTGTCGTGGTGGAGGATGATCTGACATCGGCGGTTGGATTTCCTCATCCGAAACCTTCTGGTAAAAAATTGGTTGTGTACTTAGAATTGTCCATCCTAATTTTTTCTAATAGAAGAGTTGCGATGTGACCAGTTTTTCTGAAAAAAAAATCAGGCAACCATTTTCTTCGAAGTGCTTCGTCCGTGAACTTTTGTTTCATTTGCCACTTCTTGGAACACCCATTCAGTCGATAACAGTTTTGCTTTTATTCATAGAGCCATAATTTTGTTATCTACGACGTTTTAGACGTGTTTTTAACCCCCACGACTGTTTACCTACAACAGTTCTTTGCAGCCATTTTTTTGGACGATTGTCAAATTATGCGGTACCCAACGCGAACAAATCTTCTTAAAGGTAAAACGTTTCTGTACAATAATATAGAATGTATGCTGGATCCACTAATGCCCAAGAATGACTTAATCTTACGATATGTCATATAATGATTACGTCTTATCCGTTCACGCACAGTATTGGTGTTTTATGGACGACCATCTCTATATTTGTCTTTAAACGAATAGCGACACTATTTGAATTCAACATACCAGCCATAAACAGTAGTTTGCGCTGAAAAATTATCAGTTTGTCTGAAAGTTTGTAACGCATTAAAAGCATCGTAGACTCCATAAAGTATATATATAGAGGTGCTCTAGCCATGTCCCTCTGTATATTGTTGCGCAGTTTTTGGGGACCACTTTTTGAATCAATATCAAAAAATATCAATATCAACTTAAAATTCTGTATATTGGCATCTTATAGAGAGTCGCTTCATACACATCTACTAGTGGGCGTGTACCGTCCACTTTTTGGTAGCCCCTATTTAAACCCCCCACGTTTATGTTTTACAATATGTATATATATATATCTTTTTTTAACCGTTAACCCGATAGGGAGGACTTTTAATGAAATAATAGCTCTGAATAGCTCTGGCACGGTATTTTTCCCAAATGCCTTGGGGAATGTTTAAATAGGTTTTCTTACCAATATTTAAACCGATAAACTATATATGGAAGGACGACTTTAAGATAGCAGACAGGCGGATATGGTTCCAATACATCTTTAAATGTGCTGCAACACAGTGTTAAAATTGTAGCACTATTTATTGTTCTACGAACTCAATAGAATTTTAAAGTTGGCGTAGCACAAAAGCGAGCGATTGCTTTGTATAGAGGCTACCCCAAAAAGTGGGCGAAACACGCCCATTAGTATACCTCGTAGAAAACTTGCCTCATGCAAGTCATCCATCCACCTCTTTTGACAAAAACATCAAAAAGTGATGGAAATTGTGATCGAAAATCGTCGTGTTGGCCATTAGAAATAACACATTTTGGTTGATGTTTTGCGTATGAAACGCTTCGCCGCCAGACTCATACCAAAAGACCTGAATTTTTATGCAAAATTTTTTGATTGTGACGGAGCTTTGGCCAAACATGAAACAAAAGTCATCACACAACCACCGTATTCACCAGATTTGGCACCCTGTGACTTTTTTCTTTTTCCGAAACTTATATACAAATATGGATACTCCATAAACTTGGAACCAAAAGAAGTATTCACTATCTAAAAATTAGTAAAAAAAAAGCGCAGCAACTATCAGACGGACATGGCAAAAATAGAGGGTGGATTTGTAGAAAGGGCGGCTCCGCTAAAAGATTACAGCACGCCCTTTGTTAAGTATACATACAATAAGAAGCCACCATATTAAATTTCAAGTTGATACTAACTGTAATAAATAAGTTTCACGTACAAAAAGATAAAAGTGGGCATGTGATTTCCAAATTGGGGATTGCATAGCAATATGGATACTAAAGATGTGCCAGTCAGTGATTTATGAGTATAATATCAGCTGTTTTCTAATATTCAGTGTCTAAATCATATAGCGAATATAATTTAGATTCAGAAAAACAGAAGGCCTGTGTTAACGTATTGTGCTCAATTGATCCAAAATGGAAAGTGATTTTATATTGTAACTTATCGCTGCAGTTTGCATGAAAAAAAAAGAAAATAAGAAAAAGTTAACTTCAGTGGAACCGAAGCTTTAATACCATTCGCACGAAGTTTCAAATTGCGTACTTAGCAACTACTCAAAAGAAAAATATTTATAAAAACTAAGAAACTAAACATGGGTGATAAGGAAAATTTGTATGGTGCTACCTCTAAAAGTGGTGAGATCAAACCCACTGATATAGTTTCTGTGAATCGTCCTTCCATAAAATAAAACGATATCATATTACATTATAAGTTGAATTTGCACGCAATAAAAATGTGTAGTATATGAGAAGCGACCGTTTAAAGAATAAGTTTTCCATACAAAAAGCCAAAAGTGGGAGGGTGGCTTGATTGGGGTCTACCCTAAAAAGTGGACGCTGTATGTAAATATGGATACTTTGATAGCAAAAGAAAAAATGAAATAAATAAATCCACGTGCCGGGATATCTTAAAAATTGATCCCAAAAAAATGAGCAACAAGCACAAAACAAACAGTTATGGCTAGATCGAGTCGTCTCTATAACCTGTTTATGTGTCTACGATGCCTCCTTTATCCTTTAATGAGTTCAAAACTTATGACAAACTTATGTGAATGACAAAGAAATATGAATGATATGAAGATAATTTTTATCTAATTGGTTGTAGAGTAGAAATGAAGTGGGTATGAAAATTTAAACACATGTATATGAAGATGCATTGTTAAAAATCGATTATATTAAAAAATATAAAACTATGCTTCAAATGACTTCAATTCAATTTGGACGAATATTAGGTTAAGTGCGCAGAAAATTAGTATGAAACCTGCAGAGCAATTGCAATTGACTTCGCTATATTTAGCTATTGATAAAGTAAAATAAATTGGTGTTGAAATACTCTGCAAGTTTTTAATAAAATGACATCCTTATTTTGTTTGTTTTTATACGTAGGGTTTGCTTGTGTAATCCGAAACGCGTTCCGCAGCCTGGACACTTTCGATTATTAAATCAGCATCGGTCCAAATATTTTTATTTTTCGTTTTTAATGTTGATTTTGTGCCAGTTGTTGTAGCTAACACGCTCGTACTATTATGCCGAACTCCGTTTCCAATACTTCATAGTTTGAATGATATTTAGGTACATATATGTATATAGATATTTGTGTCATACCAGCAGTACTAAATTCATTTTGGTATATGTCTACCTATAACTTTCAGTGCAAGTAAAAGGCAAATGTACTTAATCACTGTTATTTGTAATATGCTGCTAACAGTGATTTTACAGTCGTTGTGAAAGAATCAAAGGTAATTAAATATCGCTCAACACATATACTCTATTTGACTGCAACAAAAAGTTTATGTACCGGGTTTTGGCCGAATATCTAATGGAAAAATTACAAATCGTAGAGTACTACCTACTTTACGATTTTTAAATATTGCAACCAATGAATACAAAGATTATTTGTAAAACATAAAAACCTAAAATTGGGTGGTGTGTTTGTATGAGAGCATCGCTAAATACGGCCAAGACATGCTATCTGATATATATGTAAAGTATGTGTTCTTCAGAAACGAGCATATAAATTTGTAAGTTAACATTTGAGAGTTTTTGTAGACAGAAGCATAACATCTATGACGGAACTGCTCCCATATACAAATTGTACGAAACAATCACTTAATTCTCATGGCACCGACTATTTTTCCGTCACTTTTTTCCATTAAGTGAACATCGACGTACCATACCCTAAACCGAGATTCAAACCATAACTTCACGTGATGCAATGCACATTATCCCGGACGTTTAGTACACTGCATCACAGCCATATACTCGTATGTATATATGTGTGCTGTGTATGAAAACTGTAAAGTACTAGGATTTGTTAACACAACACTTTCATTTGAAGTAAACATATGAGGAACAGATGTATTAGCTAAAAGTGAAGGTGATAAATTTCAACTGCAGGACTTATTGTCGTTTTCATCGTAAATGTTGTTCAAAAACTTGGCGTCTAAACTCCAACTTTCGTTCAATTTAAATAGAAGTTTTGTAATTGTCATACAATTTATTACAGTTTTTATAATTGCATAATAACTTATTTATTTTACTTTTTATCTAGGCATTCAATTTAATTATTTTGTTATTATATATGTATACGTGTGGCTCTACGTTTTGCCATGGAATAAAAGAAAATAATATTAACGTATAATGATGTAACTAATAAACGGCAATTGCGTATTTTTGTTATGTGTAATTGTATTTTTGTAACATTAAACATTATTTAATAAGATTAACTGTACAATTAAAATGGTCACATGCGCATCTGCTTATTCTTTGCCTAATCTCTTCTTTTAAATCTAAAATAATGTTATTCATTTATTTAATTCAACTTTTGAAATTATATTTAGACTTTTATAACATTACAAAAATTTGATTTCAATTTGCTGTATTTTTATTCGTTAAATTAACCTTAGTAAAGTGTTTATTTGATTGAATTAGGTTGTAAAAATCATTGATACAATATGTTGTATAAATATTTATCAGTATGTGTATGTATATATGTATATTCTTTATATTTAAAAATCATTTTACAAATTAAAAATTTTGTTTTGTGTTTTTTTTTATCTTTGAAATATTTGTTGTTGTAGTTGTCTGCTTCGATAAATGTACATCTAAAATTGAAAATATAATATTTAAATATAACAATAATTGTATAAGCTAAAGTTAGAGTAATAGTATCAGTAGCAATGGTAATAGTAGTAAGTTTAGTTATACATAATAGCAGAGTTACTCTAAATACATATTTATAAATATATATATATATATATATATATATATATATATATATATATATATATATATATATATATATATATATATATATATATATATATATATATATATATATATATATATATATATATATATGTTGTTTTTTGTTGTTGTTGTTGTTGTTGTATTTAATTCATTTATTGTTGCTCAAAAATAGTTGCTTCTTTGTGATTCGTATGTCTCTCGTATATTTCAAACGACGTTGACGCACTTTTGGGGGGGTAATTTTCAATCAATCGATCAATCTGTATATTGTATCTGTATCTCTCCTTCACGCTTGTTTCTCATTTATTCTCATTTATTATACATTTTGTTGTTTGTTTCGATTTTTAGTGGTTGGTAGTAGTAGTAGTGGGATAACGGTAACCGTGTAACAATATCTTTTCTTTTTTTTAGTCTGTTCATTGTTTCATTGACAATATATCTTTTTTAATTACATGGACTCGTTAATTAATGTCGTTATATTTTGTTAATTACTGGTTTGGCCTAAAATTAAAGAAAAAATTTTAAAACAAATTATTTACGGCTGGAAAAAATATTAATTGGTAAAAGTTTTAAATAAAAAGAAACAGTACGAAAACATCAATCAAGAATAACAATTTAAAATCCTCAGCTCATTTCAATTAATAAAATGGCGCAAATAATATTAAAAATAAAACTGATATAAGGAATGCAAAACTGTACACAGAAACTTTACTCATTGAAATCATAAATGCAATAATAATTACAATTGAGTTATAATACTTATATGGAATTTATATTTCAATCTTTTTTTTTTATCCGTAATATTTTTGCACGTACTTATGTAATAATAATTATCATAAAAATTATAATGAAGAAGAAGAGACAAAAACAACAAAGCCAATCCAAACTCTCGAGATATTTCGTAATTGACGTATTGGAGTAGGAGAGATAGAGAGACAGACTACTTAACATAGTTTATATAAATACAGATTAATACACATGTTTAATTAAATTTTTGTTTATAAGAAAGTTACAGACGGAGTATAAACGGCGAAAAAGTAATGAGTGATAATGGAACTTATGAAGATATCAATGAGGTATGCTCTTGGTTGATGGACAGGTCTGGGTGTTGAGGAAGCGGTATAAGGATCTGGATGGGTCTATGTTCGTAGCGTTTTTCTATTAAATTAAAACTTGCAACAATTTAATAATCCGTTATTGCTATTGCTCGTTCTGCCGGCGACGATGAGAACAAAAGACAATTTTATTTTTATTGCGTGTTTGTGTGTTGTTTGTGTTTATGTTTGTGTTGGAAAAATAACATTTATACAAGTAAATATTTAGTTTTACAATTTAATAGATAAATACTCCTATACAACAGATGTATATAGCAATATAGCAGTGGTATAATATATAGCTCTTTTTTCTATTTATTTATATTTTTGTTGTTGTAATACTAGTATATTCAACGCATGTGACCATGATGTTTGTACATATTCATTTTTAATATATTTTATTTTTTTAATTTCATTTTTTTTTTTTAAATATTTTTTTTATTTTTTATTTTATATTATTTATCCGTACACGACTATATATTTGATGAAGATGTTGAGGTTGTTATTGTAACTTCTGATTCTGCTATTGTCATAAGCGTACATGAGCTCACTAAGCAATATAATATACATATCTAAATTTTCTGAGTTATAAGCGATTATAAATACAAGTTTGCTGTTTATTTAAAAATTTAAATCCATGTATAAGAAATGGAGAAGAAATCGTACTTGCGCACCATTGAATAGTGGAAATATATAGATATTTTAGCTTTCATCAAATTTTTGTTACGGCTTTCGAAACTGCTCTTCGATCTTAAAACCGATATGACCAAATCAGAATAGATCTTATCCAGTTAAATTAGTAATTTAAACAAATAGAAAAAGATAAAAAAATATTAAAATAAAAAGAACAAATGTTAAATTAACTATGTAAAATAAAAACCAAAAATATAAATAAACAAAAAGATTGCAAAAGTCGAGGCTCCCGACTTCATTATACACTGAATTGTGATGAGGATTAAACTGAAAAAATCTCTGGATTTAGATTACCAACCAAAATCATCATTCTTTTTTTGTAAGATGTAAATAAAATTTAGTTTAACCACAATTATTATAACTTTTCGCTGTATAGATCATTCTCTATCCAAACCTACAACTACAAGTACACTTTTATAAAAACATATATAGACTTGTATAGAAGTTCTGAAACTATTATATCTTTTTGTACAATGTTCAGGGAAGTGATGTGCTATGATTTTGTTTTGCATATTTGAATTTCGATCAGATTTTAGAAATGAAAAATTATTTTAACCTAATTCATTTACAAGATTGTTCATCAAACTTAGTACACCAAAGTCTGAAAGCGAAAATAATTATTTAAAATTGTATTCCAAATGGTCTCTGTGTCCTCATACCGATTATTTTAACAGCTAAGTGCAATATAAATAAAAAAAGGATGGCATGTTTATCCGAATATTTAGTAAATATTACTATAAATATGACGAGATTACAGTTTTGTGGTACATACTAGGCGAATAGAGCCGAATAACAGGAAAATGGGAGTATTTTTTTAAAAACTGCCTTTTTATGTTTGATAGTAGTTTAATATCATTGTGATTAAAAAGTAACAAATTTTGAAATCATATAATCGAAAATTTTGTTTGCTGTTTACGTTTTATGTATGAAAACATATTCAGGCCTGCTCTACATTTCGTTAACGATCAAATTCGTCGGAATCGAAATGGTGCTCGTGATTTCGATTCTGGTAAAATTCTTCGGTTTAAAAAATTTTGCCTTTGAGTCGTTAAAATTAAAAGTAGTTGGCAAATTACTGCTAAATATATATGTATGTATGTTGCTTGTAAGTCAAATATTTTTTAAATTTATTTTTCACTAAATTGTGAAGATATTAAAATGTTTAATTGTATAACTTTGATTTAATTTAGTTGTAAACATTTTTTTTTGAAAATATCTACTTAAAAATTGCTTTGAAAATCAGAGCTTGAAATATTCACAGTTCCACATCAGCAGGTGCGCAGCACTCATTGAAAAGTACCATATTGCCTTGCAGCAAAAACAATATATTTTTAATTTGTGGCTAAATAAATTTTTCAAATAATTTATATAAATTTATTAATACATACTATGAAACATTTTTTTAATGAAAATATGTGAGAATAGCGCAGTTTTTATTTTTTAATACTGAATATGGGCTCTTAAATCGATAACTACTGCCTGTTTTACCGATAACAATACCTTTGACCAGGGTATAAAACCAGATCCGGAACCCTTAACCGTAATTAACCGATTCAAATTGAGTTCCGAAACCGGAACCAGAACCAGAACAGGTAATTTAATTTTTTTAAACCAGAACCTTTTACCGAAATAAAATAAAATGCAAGAACCGTACAGGAACCAAAATATTTTTACAGGTTTTTACAAAACAGCTGATACAATGCATATATGGTTAGAAAATTTCACAAACTATTCAAATTTGCAAAAGTTAGTCACTCAGCTCCAGCTAATCAAGTAAGCGTATAGCGTTTGTTTTCAGGCGTTAAGTTTATTATTAATCCGCTTAAAAATCGGCTGGACCTAAAAATAAATCATAAAAAAATTCGAAAAGTGGGCGAAGGGTTTGTATGGTGGCTACCACTTAAAGTGGACGTTGAATTGTGACATAAGTTTAGCATAGGAATATAGGAACTATGTATATCCGATTTCAGATCTATATCTTAAAAACTGAGGGACTAATTTTGATTTATACAGACAATGGACAGACATGGCTAGTTCGATTCGTCTCGTCGAGCTGATGAAGAGAGATTTATGAGACCTCCGATGATTACTGCATTACAATCTCCGTGACAAAATTATAATATTGTGCTATTCATATATGTGTGAAGAGTATAAAAATGTTGTTTATTTAAAAAAAAAAAAAAAAAATAACATGTTATTAATTTGATATATGGTCTTTGGAACGATGGCAAAACCGAAATAAAGTGGAACCGGTACAGAACCCTATACCGAAACACAGGTTTTGGCACGTACCAAAACACTGCTTTTGAACAATTAACAATTGTTATCGAATCGCAATGTAAACGATTCGAAATCGTTTCGATATCACTCGGTATTGAGAACACCAACTGCGGAACTGCAATCGTTTTACTTTACAAACCGAGTCGGAATGACGAACAGGCCTGATTATTTTGTACCTGAAGTTAATTATGGCCCGATTTGGGCTATCATTGTAAATTTAATGATGGTTATTACTTTGCACCAAATTTAATTTTTTGGTGAACGCCCAAAAAATTGATCACAGAAGTACCCTAAAATATTGTATGGGGCAATATGTTTCATTGGTTCGATCCAGATCAAAATCCGATATTGAACTGGAATGAATCGAGAAAATATTAATATCAAATCCTTCAAAAAAGACCTATATTTGATTCATACGTTCATATGGGGCTCGTCTATACGATATAGTCACCCGATATGTACAAATATTAGAAATTTAATGACGGTGGAGCTATTCAAACATTAAACAATATTTGAATACAAAACGTCACATATAGTTCATTTTTACGAATCTATGCCGATTTAAATATACAAAGAAGCCCAACTAAAAGAAGTATTCATAGGTTGTTTGGTTGTTTATCGTGTTTATTCGTAAGAGTGTAAAAAAAGGCCGAAGGCGAAAGAGCCAGTGGCATAAATGTTAAATGTATGTACATATATATCGTCTATTGTTGTT
>JAWNNQ010000896.1:0-17660 GCA_035044765.1 Leucophenga montana | reverse complement strand
TACTGAGCTGCTTTTGAAGCAGTTCTTGTTGGGTGCGTACAGAGGTGATCATCCGAAGTATGGCACCCTCACTACATCAGCGCCTACCCGAATAAGTTCGGATATCATGATATATAAGTCGAGCATAAATCGCTTTATCACTGATAACAATATAGAGGAGTATGAGTATACTTCCCAATTGCCATTCGCTCGTTTAGGGACAATATTATATTAGGTGGAAGACCTCCGCCTATTCATGAGAGCGAAAAACATCTCCCTCGTAGCACCAGGACGAAACTTCCACAGTTAAGAACCGGATGGAGCGTTATGCTTGAGTGCTACAGGGAAAGAATTGGGATAGGCAATACTAATTGCTGCCCTGATTGCGGTCAATCACCGCATGATACTATTCATTTGTTCAATTGCCCGTCTCATCCGACACAATTGAGCCCTTTAGACCTCTGGTTACGACCAGAGGATGTTGCTTTTTTCCTAGACCTTGACACCTAAGGTTGCATTTCGGTCTGTCTTTCTCTTACTTTCACAAATATTGCTGTGCACTACTACATTCATTTCATATATAATAAATTTTTTATATATAATACAGCTGACACGAAGCTGTTACAACAACAACATCAACGAAATCAGACCTTAAATAAACATTTTCGTGTATATCTTGACCCCAGCGCTACGTACCGGGTCCAAATTTTGCCAAAAAAAAAGTCTTTAAATATTATAAAATGTCAATTTGAGCCAAATCGGACCATAAAGACCAATTTTTAAAATATCTCGAACCCAGTGCCACCTACCGGGTGAAAAAAAGTTGTGCAAACCGGAAGGCCAAGAGAACATATGGTGTGAATATGAGATGAATAGCTTCAGTGGTTCACGACTTATAAGAGCACCAACATACGCACCAACGATTTTATATATTAAGATTTTTTTATATTATGTACATATTTTTTTTTTTTTAATATTTTAAATTTGAATATATTATCAGTCTTCGATCATATTGGCTTAAGTAGGTATTAATTTCTGATCAATATCTTAAAAACTGAGGTACTAATTTGCATCAAAACAGACTAATAGAGAAAAAGACCGACATGGATAGATCCATTCGATTAAGAAATTTTTATAGGTAAATGTGGGTTCTGTGTGAGAATGGCGACGTTGTTATTAAATTTGAGTTTCAGTTAGAATTGCGCAGTAGAGATAAGGAATATTGAGGCATTGTGAGCGAAATTGCGTACACAGCTGTAGATCCCTGACCGCGAGCTTAGTTTGTTTAAGATTTATCCGACAAGACATACGGACGGACATGGATATATAGTTTTCTTTTTGAAGTGAAACTTCTTTAGAATCGTTGTCATTACAAAATTCGATGAATTTTATGTAACGGAAATTGAATTCGATGAAACCGGAAATTGGATTCGATGAATACGGTGGCGTTTGTTGCGTCTAACGGAAAATATTAGGCTGTTAGGGAATGCTAATAGATGGCCATATCCAATGATACCGACTATCTCCCATACTCTCCTCTAGTTTTTTGTACCATTTTAAGCTAGTCCTTTCCAGAAAATGGCACAATAAAGAAGATATTCCAGAAACTGATTGCGGTTTCCTGAAGTATGTAATTAGTACCATAGAATTGTAATGGGGATATGCCACTTAGAATATATACAAATCAGATGACCACCTAAAATACCCTGTTTCTGCCTCAATTCCCATATCCTGTTGCGGGAGCCCAATGATTCTGACTATCTCCCACACTGATGAATGATTTTTTGTACCATTTTAAGCTCATCCTCTCCAGAAAATGGCACAAAAAAGATATTCCAGAAACTGAAGTATGGAATTAGTTTCAAAGAATTGTAATGGGGATATGCCACTTGGTCAATCCGGGGAAGGATTATGTGGGATAAACATGTTCCAATGGGTTTTTGTAATGGGCGCTGCAATCAGCAGTGGCTGGCATTAGAATATATACAAATCTGATGACTACTTAAAATTCCATGTTTCCGCCTAACTCCCAAGATCTTTGTAAGGAGCCCATATCCTGTTGCGGGGGCCCAATCATACCTGCTATCTCCCACACTCTCCTCAGGTTTATGGAAATTGAATACAATGGCGTTTGTTGCGCCCTCTAACGGAAAATATTATGCTGTTAGGGAATGCTAATATATGGAGCTAGTTAACACACAATGTTTCCATTGGCCTGTAGAGGGCGCTACCAACACCATTGTAATTATGGTGGTGGCAATGCATCCCCTGGATGGAGCCAATGTTTTAAAATATGCTAGCTGCATTCTCTACCTGTCAATAGATGGCACTGCCTTGTATAAAAAATTGCATGGTGTCTACACTAAGTTCGAAAAAGTTTTTGAAAATACTAAAAACCAAATCGATCGAAGTTCTTTGGCATGGTTAATCGAAAAAAGTGGAAATTTCCATTGTATCGAGTAGGACGATAAATTGGGACCCTGGCGGTAGCAACCAAAATATCTTTACTAGGAGATCGTATCGATAGAAAAAGATATCTCGCTTCCTATACCTTAAATGAGATTTGCACCTATTATAAAAGTTGTAGAGTATAAAATTCCCTACAACTTTTGTTTCAACTTTTTTTTCATACGATTAACCGTTTTTGAGATAGAGCGTAAAGAGTGCGCAGCGCACAGTCATATATGGCCTAATGCAAGGTCAAGCCTGAGTTACGGTTAATCGTATGTTGTATAAGGTTAATTTTTTACTAAAAAAATATTATTATTATTAAACAATAGCTATTATTTATGTACTAATTATTAATTATTTATATTTAATTAAAATAAGTAACTTAATTATTTTTATTCTTTACGACCTTTTTGCTATTTACAGCCGGAGCAGATGTTCTATTGTATTCAAGGTCACTTTCTCTTTTAAGGGACCACTTTGTGTTAGCCAAGTTTATTCGTTAGTTTTAAATTGTATCTTCGCAACGACGGACGTACAATTTTAAGAGCTATGGCTGATTTGTGTGTTTTTTTTCTTCTATTATTTATTTATTTTGATAATAAGGTTATTTGACTTAATAAATAGAAGTACAATTCAGCTTTGATCTTATGCTAGTCTCTGATCGAGCTCTCGGGCAATAATAAATTTTATGGATAGGTTTTCGTTTCAAAAAAAAATGTTTATGTATTAAATACTAAGTATAGTAACAAGAAATTAAATCGCAAGAGAAAAAGTTAACAAAAAAATTAGCATCGATAGTAAGTGTAAATTTAAGATAAAAAAGGGTTGAGAAAGGTAAGAGGGACAGGGGAACATGGTTATTCAGACTGAACATCCATATTACTAAGCCACCAGAAATACTTTTTTGATGATATTTGAGCTTTTTTATCTCTGTTTGATATCGAGGTATCAAATCGTTTGTTTTATACCGTCAATATATTTGACTGTATCAACTTCTAATTCGCTCTCCTCAAAATGTGGTATATGATTGGAGTGCCATTGGGGTCTTGAATGTAACCTCTTTTATCTAAATGGAGGAATGCTTCAGGAGGCATAAATCCATTAAGAATTGCTCGTTCGAAGTAGAGGTCGCTTTCATAAAATGGAGCTTTAATAATGTTGTTGTGTAATTAATTAAGCGCAATCAGAATTTGTTATTCAAACGTTTGCAGAAAATATAGCACATTCATACATTCATAAATACGAAAGTTCCGGTGAAATTTTTAAATCGCTCCGCTTCACGCTCCGATAAAATTTGCTTGCTCCGCTCCGCTTTTAGTCCCTGTTTGGTACTCCAAAATAAAACAGAACCCACAATACACAAACAAAATAAAATAAGAGCGTGAAGAGAAATACCAAAAAGAGCGTGCGAGCGACTTACAAGTAGATGAATGAGCTATAAATATGTATGTGAGTTGTGTGCATCTCTGCGTGCGCAATCTACTTCGTTCGCTGAATGTTTTTCGTTGTTCACTCGCGTCGGGTCGGTTACGGTCTCGGTCGGAATGAAGCGAATTTCACCGATTTTTTTTATTTTGTGAATTTTGTTGCGTTTCTTTTTTATTTATTTATTTTTTTTTTTTTTGTTATACATATATGTATGTAAATATTAGAATATGTACATATATGTACACAATATGCATATATTATTTATATATATATGTATATATATATATATATATATATATATATATATATATATATATATATATATATATATATATATATATATATATATATATATATATATATATATATATATATATATATATATATATATATATATATATATATATATATATATATATATATATATATATATATATATATATATATATATATATATATATATATATATATATATATATATATATATATATACACACGTATATTTGTATATATGTATATCGCTTTTTTTTACCATGTTGTATAAAGTGATTGTTGATATTATATTCTCTTGTTGCTTGTTTGTTCTTGATGCGTCGGCGCGGCTGCATTGTTCTTGGGTCCCTTAGCCGAATGCAACAATAGGTGGCAGAATGTGAGATAGAAATCGAGTGCTATTGAGTGTGTGCAGATCGGAAAGTGCGATAGAGATGCGAAAGCACAATTACTTTTGTGCGTACATATGTGCAAGTGAGATGGATATATGATATTTGCTTGCGACTATCATTTGAGTTTGTTGCAGCAATAGCAGTAACAATAAATAAATACAATTGTCAAAAATGCTAATCAAATATTTTTTCTTATAAAAGTGATAAAAAGATAAATAAGTGACAGTGTTTAAAACATTCTGACTCCACTGAAAAAGTGTTCACATTTGCACTCTGATTTGTAAAAAAAGCAAAAATAAAGAAAATATTTTTTTTTATTAATGTATGTCTGTACATATCAAAGTAACATCAAAAGCGATAAAAGAGTAAAATTTATAACATTAACATGAACTATGTACATACTGGTAGATATATATGTACTTCTTCAATAGGGAGCGTCAAGAGCACAATGACTAAATTAACAGAAGCTATTTACAAAAACAGTAAAAACGGGTTTTCTTTATAAAGTTGCTCATAGTCAGAATCGCAAGGGCGGGAACAGTCATGTAGAAAAGAGATATACTGAGATGTTCTGAGCAATACATTTGTATATATGTGTATATATGTATGTGTTTTTATTCAACTAGCCGGTATATACATATGCATATGTATATTTATATTTTTTTTCATGGTTATAACAAACCAATATTCCAAATTTTTACAGAAAAACGATATGGTAAATTTACGAACGGCCAGACGGACTTGTCTTGTGCTGATCACGAATTTATACTTAATGGGGTTTCCGATGCTTCCTTTAAGGCGTTGGAAACAATGTGACTAAACTACAGCACTCGAAGTGTTACCAATTAAAAATGCTGTAATTTTGTAAATTTTTTTTATTTAATAACTCAGTATATTGTGAAAACATTTCAAATTTTAAGAAAAATATGTTATTGTCCGATATAGAAACCTTTAGCGTGGATAATAGTATCGGATAATAGCATACTCGGCGAAGAGCGAACTTTAAGGCGTTGACCATCTCTTTTTTTAGTTGATACTTTTGCCTCGAGAACGAACCATATGGATAAATTCATTGGGTTTAAGTCTGGGGAATATGTGGCCATTTTTGTAGAGAAATGAAGCTATGAAATAGTGCCAAGACTAGTTGAAATATCCAATGATTTCTACCGAATTGTTTACGTGCCCAAGGTAACATAGCATCGTTTAAAATCTTTTCACGGTAGATTTGTTGATTTACCTTTACGCTCTGTTCAATGAAAACGAGTGGTCCTGGGGCATCACGTCTTTGTCTTTTGATTTGCACTTTAACCATACACGATCGTTTTGTTTGTTTACATATTGCTGAACCGTAAAAATGTTTCATCAGAAAAGGTCACTTTTTCAAGATTGGCACTAACGTGCAAGTGTTTTAAAACCTTTGTTCATGGCGAACTGCCTTTTGTGCATGTGTTAAATCTTGCAATTTTTGTACTTTGTAGGGCTTCAATCGTAGTTCATTTTTTAATATGTGCCCCATGCTACGAACAGACACATTGAGTTTTTTTGTCAATTGAACTGCGCTTTGTCGTGGATTACGTTAAATTCTAGCCTTCACCTTTTAACCATTTCTGCCGATGTTGCTGTATGTCCACCTGCGTGGTGGTTTTTGATGATAGCAGCATCATTGTAGCGTGTAATGTTTCGATACACAAACATTTTGTTCAGACGTAAATGACGTAGCTCATTAACAATGGCTGGTTTCGATTTTCCAGCCAAATGCAAAGCAATATTCGATAATTTTTTTTAACTACTATGTAAAACGATATGCTTCCGTAGTCTTGTAAACAACATAACCGACTGACCTGACGCTTGACAAAACAAGAGCGCGCAATCATTATCCGTTTGATTGATATAGAAGCGTGAAGTTGGAACACTTAAAGCGCCGACCCCTGTATAATACTATTCACACTCCGTGTGAAGATTAGAAAAATTTTTATACGTGGTCATTTTATACATTTTGTCTGAAGAGGAGAGTTTAAATATCCAAACTTGAAGACTCTTTCTCTTATAGTATCCAATATCTCGTCGTTCAAACAGTTGTCGGACGTAAATGTTTATATCGAACTATTTTTCTTAAACTAGAAATGTCAAATTCGGTGTACCATAGGTAAATTCTAATAAAATGTCCCACATAGTTCCAAATCAGGCTACTGTTTTGTTATTGTTCACATGTTACTGTTCACATTGAAAAACGAAGGGTTTATATTTTTGTCATGGTGAAGTTCACGAATGTTTAATTACAATAATTTCCAAGAGCGCTTACTCCAATTTTTTGTCCAATCACATCTCCGGCATTAAATCCATATCACACGGTCACTTTTGTGTGGATGCAATGGAGACTGAGTGAAAAACTTTGGTACCCCGAAGTTAACGTTTTTTCTTGTGCAATGTAAAAAAAGGTTCTTGAGCCAGCCAAAATTCATATATGAAAAAAAAACTTTGTATTTGCCCTACTTACCTAGAAACTATATTACAAAGAAGACTAAACAATTTCATTGCATTCTATACAAGTACACAAATATTTTTAAAAAATCCTTACTGAGTGTGACTGACTTGTACCTCTACTGTAAAATAGTTGCGAGCTGTGAAATTTTAACTTTTGTAACAGAGCGGCCTAAACGAGGTTAGTTTCTGTAAGTCTTGAGTAGAACATCTAGTTCGCTTGCTAGCGCTTATGTGAAATTGTGTGGTCCTCTCCACCTTCCACATGCTCCATTATACTTACAGGATCACCTACGGGACTATTTTGAATATTGACACAAAATTTTGTCAAAATGGGTTGAGCGGTTTCGGAGTTTATAAGGAACATACATACATACATACATACATACTTCCAGTTTTATATATATATATATATATATATATATATATATATATATATATATATATATATATATATATATATATATATATATATATATATATATATATATATATATATATATATATATATATATATATATATATATTCTCTCTCTCTCTCTCTCTCTCTCTCTCTCTCTCTCTCTCTCTCTCTCTCTCTCTCTCTCTCTCTCTCTCTCTCTCTCTCTCTCTCTCTCTCTCTCTCTCTCTCTCTCTCTCTCTCTCTCTCTCTCTCTCTCTCTCTCTCTCTCTCTCTCTCTCTCTCTCTCTCTCTCTCTCTCTATATATATATATATATATATATATATATATATATATATATATATATATATATATATATATATATATATATATATATATATATATATATATATATATATATATATATATATATATATATATATATATATATATATATATATATATATATATATATACGATTTATATTAATAAAAATAAATCAAACTTCTAAAATAAAAGTAGAATAAGTTACTCCTTATTACATCAGCTATCTGCCAGTGAAAGTCCCGTCAAAATCGGTCCAGAGATTAGCCGGAACAAACAGACATACAGGCAGACAAAAATTGTAAAAAAACAATTATTTTGGTATATGTACCGTGTATACATCCATATGCATTTAGCAGTTATATTAATATTACAAACAGACACTCCAATTTTATTTATCTTTATGTGGGCGTCAATGCTTCCTTCTTTTTGGTACATACATTTTGACAGTTTAACATACCCAATATACCCTCCCTACAAAAATTTGTTGTGCAGAGTATAAAAAGAAGTCTACATAGAACATTTTCTAGCTATATAGCCTCTAAAGAGTTTTTGGTTATACATAAAGACAATATCTATTGCTATACTAGTATTTTGATAGCGTATCAAAATTACAATATAGTGATGTAAATCGTCGAAAAATATACCGATATACGATATGTAACGAAAAATATATCGTGAAGATATATGTCGATGTATTGCCCTAAAAAATTTATCGATGTTTATATTGGACAAGAAAGTTAGTTAACTTACATAGATGGAAAAAAAAATCTCAACAATATCCAGACAGACGGACATAGCTAAATCGACTCGTCACCTCGAGCGGAGCTACAAACTATTAAACAAATCGATAATACTACGTGTGAATGGTATAAATATATCGTAAAGTTATATCGATATATCGCCCTCAAAACTCCGATATATCGATACATAAACAATTACATATTAAAAAGGTGGGAAAAACCATACCCATATACATAAGTATATAAACGACGTCGCAAAATGAAGCGCAATTTGTACAGTAAAGTGCAGCTGAAGAAAATAATTGAGCAATATTAAAAAGTACTGCATGAATTTTCGAACATACTTATTTTCAGCGATAAGGCTCATTTTGATCTTGATGGCTTTGTTAATCGGCAAAAGAGTCGCATTTGTGGTTCAGAAAAATCCATAAGCATCCACTACTTTTGAGAAACAAATGCATCCACAACAAAAAAGAAAAACAATTAATTTCCTGGTCGTGTATTTTCTCGTTTTGGTGATCAGAATTGGACGTCCAGTTTACGCGATTACTTTACTAAGAAACATTTTTTGACACTGTCGAGTGAGTAGCAATCAATAACTTTCCCAATAATGTGGAATTCTGCAAGCGAGTCCATCCCCCAGTCGCTAAAAATCATCTATATCACATACTTATTTCACCACCTTATCGCACATGTAGTGATAGGTGACGGAATCATCAGGGTACATTTTTCCTTGAAACACCGCCCTACAAAATTCAACCACTGCAAACAAGAAAGCAGTGTATATTTATTTATCGTTAGTTGAACATTTTGCGCAGATTAGCGAAATTATTAAGAAAATACAATATATATAAAAAAAAAAAAAAATGCAAACACCTGCACCGCCCAAATACGCATACTAAAATTACGATGATTACAAGTCCCATAGCAGCAACAATATGTTTGCACGGTATGGCAACGTGAGGCCGTCAAAACTTGGAATCGTCGAAACTGAAACTCACACTTGGTTTTTTATCATACGAGCATGTGTGCGAAGATGTTTACCTATACATAAATTCTGCTTAAAATGACTCACATGATGTCATGCACCGTTTGCACGCCATTTGGACTTTTTATAATTGACAATTTCGTCAGACAAACTATTGAAATTGAAATGGTCAGATTTTGATTATACTTGCTTTATAAAATTCTCAAGCTTGCTCACTTCACATTTCAATAATTTTTTATAAAAACTTTTGGGCACTTATATACATCTAAGTAGCGCAGTTGCATAGTGAATTTATTCATGTATATTGTAAATAGATTTAGGTATTAACCAACATATATATGTGGATATAGGTACATATTGTTGAGACAGTTAAAATGTTTGCCATATTACAATAAGCATGCTGCAAACAACGTCAAAAATTATTTTTCAGTACTCAGTGAGCATGTAACAAGTACTGTTTAGGAGTTTCACCAAATCTATATACAGGGTGCTTTTTTAGAGGTTTAGAATTTAGAATTAAAATATTGAGATTACATAATTTCGAACTGTTCGGATGTGGCGCATTCTGGAAGTCCAATTTTCGACCACTTTTTTCAAGCAATGGGGCCTTATCTCGGAAATGGTTCGCAGAATGTTGTCTTCTAAGTTATCTGAAGTTGCTGGTTTGTTCGCATAAATCAATGACTTGACGTAACCCCAGAGAAAATAATCCAGACGATCGCACGATATCGGTGGCCAAATGACTGGTCATTCCGAGAAATAACGCGTTCACTAAATGTTTCCCTCTGTAATTCGATTGTTTGACGCGCTATATGGCATTTGTTGCCGTCCTATTGGAAAAACATGTCTTAAATAAACTTCCCAATTGGGGCACGAAATAATCGCTAATAATGGCTCTACATCGCTAGCTGTTGACGGTAACGTAGGACCGCTTTGTGAATGTGTATTATAATTTCCATGGTTAACCGAATTAGTCGTTCGGATAGACGCTTTTCTAAATAAATTTAAACCAATTTGCAAGCGTTAGTCTCATGATAAAATGACGAAAAAACTGATTACAATTGACAATAGCGTTTCCAGATATAAACAATTTGTGACAGAAAATAGAACCTCAAAAAAAAAAGAACGCTGAGTAAGGCAGTGCACAATCTTTTATTTTGGGCGTAAAACACTTAAACCATTTTTGAATACGAAGCGTATGTTATAATTTACAAGCATGTTATAATTTACAGTTAAAGGGTTAACAAAAGCGGCTTGCTGCTTTCAAATAAATCTGGGTGTCGCTAGAAACGCTTTCACCTAAAAATCCCAAAATTATATTCATAAAACTAATGTTTATGAATGAAATTTGGAAGTTTAAGAGGATTAAGCGTTTGCTGTGATTATTATTTTCATTATTGGGTACTTTTAAGACAGAATGTCGAATTTCGACAAGTAGGAGAACTCTAGTACACTTTAAACCTTATTATTGGAGACGTATGTTTGTCTGAATAAACTAGTATTTCCCATTGATTGAAATTCATCCTATTCGAATTTTTCGCCGAAAATAGTAAATAGCGCTTTAACATTAATGTAGTTACAAGATGGTCCGATGCGATTTAATACTAGTTACACCATCGTTTGTAAATAACTCAAAACTTATTTGTACACCCCATAGTTGTATGTTTCAAGTTAAATACAGTTGTAAAATCGTTTGACATTTAGCAGAAGACAGTACTTTTATGGGGCTTCCAACACAGTTGGGAAACAGTTGCTTACTTACTTATTAGGTGGCTCTACAACCGTCTATCGGTCAAGGCCGCACGCTGTAGTACTGTAGTGCCGCGGCGGCACGTGGCGTCGCTGGGGTCTGATACTTATATACTTATATTGACATTTCGACAAAACTCGATATATTTTGTTCAGAATATTTTTGTAGCAGGATATAAAAAAAACAATTCATCCAAACACCCTGACCGAAATAACAGACATAGCTATAGCATCCACTCGACATTTTCAGATGCTGTCACGTCTTCTTCTGCCTGTTACATACATTTGCACAAACTTAGGGCAAAAAAAAAAAACGCTAGCTTTGGGTGGAGCTCATATACTCTTCAAACTGGTTACGAAAATAGTCCAAATATACAAATGTTTGTACATATATATATATATATATATATATATATATATATATATATATATATATATATATATATATATATATATATATATATATATATATATATATATATATATATATATATATATATATATATATATATATATATATATATATATATATATATATATATATATATATATATATATATATATATATATATATATATATATATATATATATATATATATATATATATATATATATATATATATATATATATATATATATATATATATATATATATATATATAGATAGATAGATAGATAGATAGATAGATAGATAGATAGATAGATAGATAGATAGATAGATAGATAGATAGATAGATAGATAGATAGATAGATAGATAGATAGATAGATATATATATATATATATATATATATATATATATATATATATATATATATATATATATATATATATAGATAGATAGATAGATAGATAGATAGATAGATAGATAGATAGATAGATAGATAGATAGATAGATAGATAGATAGATAGATAGATAGATAGATAGATAGATAGATAGATAGATAGATAGATAGATATATATATATATATATATATATATATATATATATATATATAGATAGATAGATAGATAGATAGATAGATAGATAGATAGATAGATAGATAGATAGATAGATAGATAGAGAGAGAGAGAGAGAGAGAGAGAGAGAGAGAGAGAGAGAGAGAGAGAGAGAGAGAGAGAGAGAAGAAGATAGATAGATAGATAGATAGATAAAAAAAAAAGAAGAAGAAGAAGATAGATAGATAGAGAGAGAGAGAGAGAGAGAGAGAGAGAGAGAGAGAGAGAGAGAGAGAGAGAGAGAGAGAGAGAGAGAGAGAGAGAGAGAGAGAGAGAGAGAGAGAGAGAGAGAGAGAGAGAGAGAGAGAGAGAGAGAGAGAGAGAGAGAGAGAGAGAGAGATATATATATATATATATATATATATATATATATATATATATATATATATATATATATATATATATCCTCTATACTGTCTTTTAACTAAGTCATGTATTATTTTTCTGGAAAAAGGCTGGAAATTAAGAATCTATGAATACAGTGGTCGACATAAGTATTTTGACATGTCGAAACACGCAGTTTTTGTTTATATCTCAATTTAATGATTGCAAAAATCTATAAATTGATTGGCTAGTTCTTCATTGGCGAATCACTCTAGCCATATGAGTCTATGTGTATTCCTCCAGTTTTTGAGATATTGGTTCGAAAGTTGGTATGGACACTTTTTATAACCAGAAGCAACATACTAGTGAAAATAGCGGTAATATCGCCAAAAAAGGTTATTAACAGCAATTATTTTTAAAAAATAATTGCTTTGAAATTGGTCCTCTACATACAAAAGTTGAAACCAATTACGTTTGAGATTAAATGTCATTAGCAATAGCTGCCATTTTTCATTTGCGAAGTGACAGTGTGAAAATGTGATAAAAAATGAACTGTTGGAATTTCTTCTTTTAGTGGTGGAAAGTTGACCCGCCTGGTATTGGAGGAATTCATCCTTTAGCACAATTTTCCAAATATTGTTCTTGAGCTCTTCAATTATGTTGGGGATGTAATATAGCATACGAATTTCCTCTCTCATCAAATAAAATTCCTTAAAAATAATTGAACATTAACGTTTACGACTATATAGCCCAGAAATTGTGTGTACTATGTACACCAGAGTTGCTCAGGCCATATATTCTTCATGCACGTTTGCTTTTTGAAATGTTCTTCAGAATAGGCTGAGCTTTGTCATACACACACGAACCTCTTTGCATAAATAGTGTAAATTAAACAAACAATTTATTCGTTGTCGTTATCTTTCTGTATATAGAAACGCGCATATACGAAGTGCAAAAAACAATTTCGCGTGGTATGTGAAACTTTGGAACGCACTAGGTCAAATACCGGGGATACCACTAGAGTGGAATTTTTATTTTACATATGTATATGTATCAAGCTGCCAAACTTTGTCATTTATTGTCAGGTGTTCATACAATATTGAGAAATATAATGGCAGGTATAAATACTCATTTTTATTTTCTGCTCAAATACTTGTATTTACCCTTCTTTTGTCTAACGGACAATCTCAAATTTGCATAATTATTGAAAAAACATTGGTTTCCCCTTTTTTATATGCAGGGCTTTCCAATTTATCCGTAAACGTACTAATAATATCATGATATTACCAACATTCTTTTTCTGTGCAGGCGTCTGTAATAATAGCTATGAATACAGATGATGGATTATCACCGGTATTATTTTTAACAAGCTTCAAAAAAGGAGGAGGAGGGTCTCAATTCATAGGAATCGTTTATAATTTTATGTGTGTTTAGCGATAATTCTTTACCGCGTGGACCGATTTCAATGATTTTTTATGAGAAAGCGGGCACCTTAGGGGTGGTCCCATAAAAATTTGGTAAAATTCTGATGATGTGATCCGTAATAAAATGAGCGGTTTTGAGGTCGGTTTTTTCCATTTGTTTGATTTCTGTGTCGCTTATACGTACATATATATGTAACACATATGTTTTGTTCAGTGTTTAAACGATCACATATCCGAATTGTATCATATATGTATGTAGATGATTGTTTGATCAGTACATAAACGATAAACTTGTGAGTGTCTTGAATGAACTGTAGTTGGCTGTGCGCACATTTATCGACATAAATATTTTACATAAAAAGGAAAAAAACGCAAATTTATTATTCACAAGATTTTTATTTTGTAGTTAACACCATAAAAAAAAAAAAAAAAAAAAAAAAACAAAGCAAAAGTGCACTATCTATTGTATAAAACGAAACGAATATGAATGAATTGATAAAACACCAACGAAAAACGATTGTTATCGATAATTTTCATTTAATAATATTCAAACCGTTTCACTGCAAAACGAACTGTATTAGTTAATTGAAGCCCAAAAATCCAAAAATTAAAATGATTAAACTAAAATCACTGTTTCGCAGAGGACAAGGAACCTCGAGTTCTGGTTCCTCGTCAACAACATCACACAAGCATCAGCAAAACCAGCAGCCTTCCAACAATAATCGACAGAAATCGCAGTCGACAACGTCTCTTAACACAGCACACGAGCAGCAGCACAACAAACATCACCAGCAGTCGCCGCCATCGCAGCAACAGCAACAATATTCGAAATTCTATCCTAGCATTGATGCCACTTATGAACGGGGTGTCGACGTTGGTGACGACGAAGCGTTGAACAATCCCAAGCCACCTCATCAGCAGCACCTAAGTATCGTTAACAGCAATACATTACCACATAAGAAGTCCAAATTCAAAGGACAAAAGCACCCAAAGCAGTTGCCGGTTGATCAGCAAGAAGTGGTAGTAGCAGCAGCACTCGATTACACACCGCAACCACTACCGTTGCCGCCATTTAACAATGCTAGCCAACAACAACCACAACTAATGACGTCCATTGTAACCGCACCAAATACGGTTGTAAACAACAACTATAATTCAGGTCTCAATCCGTCTGATGCAGCAGATGTCTACAGTAAATTGAACCAATTGGCATTTCCAGCAAGTGCCGCTGCTGTAGCGGTTGCCGCTGCCGCAGCAGGTGGTTATCAGCAGGCTCAGCAGCAGCAACAATTCATCAATAACGAAAAGCAGCAACAGCAACTTTTAGAGGTAAGGTCAAAAAAAAAGTATACATATATTCTAATCTTTTGCTAATCCTTTTTTGTCTATGTTTAGGCTAACAACAAAATGCAAGAGCTGCAAACACAGCTAGATTGTTTGAGCCGTGAAAATCTGTCACTTGAAACGCGCATCGCCGAATTGTTACCAGTTCAAAGCGAAATAATAAAGCTAAAGAGTGATCTAGTTAAAATGCAGGTACGGAACTAATTTTAAAATAAATCAATCTAGTAAACTTTAATACATATAATTCTTAAACGTACATATATACATACATATATCTATTTATGTGGAGGGTTATCTATTTCGTGGTTTCAATCGGTAGGGCTGTCATACGTAATCGGCCAGAAATAACCGAATTAGCAGCGCTGGTTCCATATAAACATTAAACCAGAAAAACGTAACATGAAGTTTCAAGCTGTGATCTTAGCAGATATAAAAAAATATTTAGTCAAACTTCTTAAACATCTTAAACGTGGTGTGTAAGTTTGTTGGAGCCTACCCCTAAAAGTGGGCGTGGCACGCCCCTTGATAATTATACGAAGCATCCGTCCATATGAAGCCACCATGTCAAATATCAAGTTGATTTTGACTGAAATGATAAAGTTTTTCATGATAAATCACAAAATTGGGTGGTTAATTTGTATGGGGACTGCCGCTAATAGAGAAATCACATTTATTTCTCGATATGTGAGATGTTCATCCATAAGCAGCCACTATAATAAATTTTAAGTTGATATTTACTGTAATAAGCAAGTTTCCATACAAAAATTTAAAATTGGGAGGTTAGTTTCTATGGGGGCTACCCCTAAAAGTAGGCACGACGCGCCCCTTAATAAGAAGTCGTCATGTCAAATTTCACGTCGATATTGACTGCAATAAAAACGCTTTCCATACAAAAAAGAAAAAGTGGGCGGGTCGTTTGTATGGGAGCTACCTCAAAAAGTGTTGGGATCACACCCATTGATATTTATGTGAAGAGTTCCTTCAGGAGAAGCCACCATGCCAAATTTTAAGGTGATATTGACAGCAATAAAATAATGTTCATACAGAAAGTCGAAAGTGGGAGGGATGGTTTGTATGGGGGCTACCCTAAAAAGTGGGCGTGGCATGTCAATTTCTATACTATATTAAACTGCAATAAAAAGAAGTCTGTGCCGAGTAACAACCGGATATCTTAAATATTGGTGCCCAAAAAATGCGCAAAAACATTCAGACAGACGGACATAGCTAGATCGACTCGTCTCGTCGAACTGATCAAAAATATATATACTTTATCGGGTCTAGGATGCATCCTTTAATGCGTTACAAACTTTCAGACAAACTGATGTTTCACACTGGTACGCTAACAAAAGTTGGAGAATGCCAGCCATAGTTGCATATTACCTTAGGGTCCAGGCATTAGGCAATAACACGATATTAGTATATGGTATACTTCTTCCTTATGTAACATTTTGGAGTGGCAATAATGTGCATTATTATAGTTTATTGGTAAATTGTTTGCAATATGTAGAAAGTAGAAACAAGAAAGATTATTGTTGTTGTTGTAACAGCTTCGTTTGAGCTGCATCAGGAAATATATATACACAATTTATTATATATGAATGTAAGAGAAAGATAGACCGAAATGCAACCTCAGGTGTCAAGGTCTAGGAAAACCGCAACATCAACTAATCGTAACCAGAGGTCTAAAGGGCTCAATTGAGTCGGATGGGACGGGCAATTAAACAAATGAATTGTATCGTGCGGTGATTGACCGCATTCAGGGCAGCAATTAGTATTGCTTATCCCAACTCTTTCCCTGTAGCACTCGAGCATAATGCTCCATCCGGATCTTAACTGTGCAGGTTTCGTCCTGGTGCTACGAGGGAGATGTTTTTCGCTCTCATTAATAGGTGGAGGTCTTCCACCTAATATAATATTGTTCAGTTGCATCTTTATGCAATTGGGCTCTTCCAGAAGTAAAGTCATACTCCTCTATGTTGCTATCAGTGATAAAGCGATTTATACTCGTCTTATATATCCTGATATCAGATCTTATTCGGGTAGACGCTGATGTAGTGAGGGTGCCATGGTTCGGATGATCACGTCTGCACGCACCCAACAAGAACTGCTTCGAAAGCAGCTCATTATGTTGGTGAACAGGGAGTATCATCGCTTCATTATGCAAATGATCCTCAAGGGTCATTTGCAGACAACCAGTGGCAGTCCTCAGCGCACTATTCGGACTTCTTTGCAGGCATTGCCATTGAGTCTTACTTAGGAAAGGGGTCCATACAGGAGCAGCGTAATTTAGGACAGAACGTCCAATAGCTTTATAAGTTGTTGACATAATAAGTAAGCAATGGGTCAAATGTAGTTCCCAATATCATCGGGATATCGTAG